>MU694582.1:171785-194020 GCA_026770625.1 Nicotiana glauca | reverse complement strand
GGAACACATAAAGAAGTAGAAATAGGGGAAACGGGGCTATAACTCATGAAACGGTCATCCAGGTCGTTACATCCTCCCCCTCTTAAACAAACGTTCGTCATCGAATGAGTCTAGAAACATACCTGAAGCCTCAAACAAGTGTGGATATCTGCTCCGCATTTCTCACTCGGTCTCCCAAGTAGCCTCGTCCACGGGCTAACCTCCCCATTACACTTTCATAGAAGCTATATCCTTTTATCTCAACTTTCGGACTTGCCGCTCCAAAATAGCCACTTGCTCCGCATCATAAGTCAAATCACCATCTATTTGAACCGTGCTAAAATCTAAAATATGAGACGAATCACCAATATATTTTTGAAGCATAGAAACGTGAAATATCGGATGCACACACGACAAGCTAGGTGGAAAAGCAAGCTCATAAGCCACCTCCCCAATCCTCAGCAGTACCTCAAAAGGCCCAATGAACCAAGGGCTCAACTTGCCCTTCTTCCCAAACCTCATAACACCCTTCATGGGTGAAACCTTCAGTAGAACATTCTCCCCAACCATATAAGACACATCCCAAATCTTCCTGTAAGCATAACTCTTTCGTCTTGACTAAGCTGTATGAAGCCACTCCTAGATCACCTTCACCTTGTCCAAAGCATCCTACACCAAGTCTATACCCAAAACCCTATCCTCACCCGGCTCAAACTAACCCACTGGAGATCTACACCGCCTCCAATATAACACCTTATATGGAGCCATCTGAATACTCGACTGATAACTGTTATTGTATGCCAATTCTGCGAGTGGTAGAAACTGGTTCCATGAACCCCCAAAATCAAT
This sequence comes from Nicotiana glauca, assembly GCA_026770625.1. NCBI lineage: Eukaryota > Viridiplantae > Streptophyta > Magnoliopsida > Solanales > Solanaceae > Nicotiana > Nicotiana glauca. The sequence continues at coordinate 193,192 of MU694582.1, read as the reverse complement.
GACATAAGCGCATATGTCCTCCAATATCTGAATTGTGCGCTCGAACTGCTCATCTATCCGAGGGTGAAAAGTTGTGCTCAATTCAACCTGAGTACCCAACTCTCGGTGTACGGCCCTCCAAAACTGCTATGTAAACTGAGTACCTCTATCTGAAATGATTGAAACTGGAACACCATGCAGGCGAACAATCTCTCAGATATAAATCTTTGCTAATCGCTCTAAAGAATAGGTAGTACACATAGGAATGAAGTGTGTGGACTTGTTCAGCCGATCCACAATCACCCAAATAGCATCGAACTTCCTCAAAGTCCGTGGGAGTCCAACTACAAAATCCATGGTGATCCGCTCCCACTTCCACTCTAGCATATCCATCTGCTGAAGCAAGCCACCCGGTCTCTGATGCTCATATTTTACCTGTTGACAATTGAGACATTGAGCTACAAACCCTACAATATCCTTCTTCGTTATCCTCCACCAATAGTGATGTCTCAAATCCGGGTACATCTTTGTGACACCCGGATGAATAAAATATCGCGAGCTATGGACCTCCTCCAGAATCAACTCCCAAAGCCCATCTACATTAGGCACACATATCCGGCCCTACATCCTCAATACCCGATCATCACTAATAGTCACATCACTGGCATCGCCGTGCTGGACTTTATCCTTGAGAACAAGTAAATGAGGATCATCATACTGGAGCCCTCGGATACGATCAAATAAGGAAGACCCAGAAACTACAAAAGCTAAGATCAGACTAGGCTCTAAAATATCCAACCTCACAAACCGATTGGCCAAGGCCTGAACATCAACTGCAAGAGGTCTCTCCCCAACAGGAATAAATGCAAGACTACCCATACTCACCGCCTTCCTACTCAAGGCATCGACCACCACATTGGCCTTTCCCTAGTGATATAAAATAGTAATATCATAGTCCTTTAGTAGCTCCAACCACCTTCGGTTCCTCAAATTGAGATACTTATATTTGAAGAAGTGCTGGAGGCTACGATGATCAGTAAACACCTCACTAGACACACCATAAAGATAATGCCCCCAAATCTTCAATGCGTGAACAATAGAAGCCAACTCCAAATCATGAATGGGGTAGTTCATTCTTCTCATGGGGCTTCAACTGATGGGAAGCATAAGTAATCACTCTACCCTCCTACATCAACACACACCCGATGCCGACCTGAGAAGCATCATGATAGAGTGTATAAGAACTTGAAGCTTTTGGCCAAACTAACACTGGAGTTGTGGTCAAGGCAGTCTTGAGATTCTGATATCTCACCTCACACTCATCCGATCACTTGAAAGGAGTACCCTTTTGGGTCAATTTGGTTAAGGTTGATGCAATATATTAAAATCCCTGGACGAACCGATGGTAATAACCTACCAAATCGAGAAAGCTACAAATCTCTGTGGTTGAGGACGGACTGGGCCAACTCTGGACCACCTCTATCTTCTTCGAATCAACCTGAATACCCTCACTGGACATCACGTGCCCCAAGAATGCTACTGAACTGAACCAAAACTCATACTTGGAGAACTTTGCATAAAATTTCTCCTCTCTCAACCGCTGTAATACAAATCTCAAATGCTTAGCGTGCTCTGTCACGCCTCCTTTTTACGCACCTACCCCCAGGAGGATAAAATGTATAAGGGAGTTTTTTCCAATTTAAGTGACATTATTCGAAATGGGATTATTTATTTATTTCAGAGTCGCCACTTGAGAAAGGTTTGGATTTTGGTGTCCCAACTTGAATCCCAAATCGAGGAAATTTTTGACTTTCCAAGTGAAGTCTGCGAACCAGAAATTCTAAGTAAGGAATTCTGTTGACCCAAGGGAAGGTGTTAGGCACCCCCGGATCCCGTGGTTCTAGCACGATCGCTTAAACTATTATAAATGGCATAATATCTGATTTAATACATGTTATCTTATAGTGCAATTTTTCTTTAACCGCTTTTATTTATTATTATTTTATAACGAGAACTGCAATGTTGTGAAAACACATCTTGAACCACGTCACATCAATGCACCCGTGGTTATTGACACATTTCGACTCCGTTGAGATTTGGATTTGGGTCACATAAATGTGCACCCGAGTTTAAGAAAGTAAATTATTAAAAGCACGCCTAAAGTGACTAGCGCGTTATTGTTTTGGGAAGGCCATAAAATACGCTAGACGACACATCTCGAAATCTAAGTATTTTTATATATACAATTAATGAGGGCCCCACAGTTTGTGTATTTTATTCGGCGAGGCTCATCTCATTTATTATTAAAAGGCCAATCCTAAAGCGACTATGGTTTTTCTAATTATTTTTGTCTCTAAAAACAAAAGAAAGTCCTAATTACTTAATACCTCAAAATTCCGAACAATAGGGTAAGACTTCTCAATTCGGATTCACTACCTAACTTGAAGGTCCAAATTAACATTATAAAGCTAAAACAAAATTTGTAAAAGGAATTGGGCCCTTAGCCTTTTGGGCCTCATGGACACAGTCTTTGGGACAGGGCTACCCTGTATTGGGCCCCAAACGAAATTGGGCCTAGGTCTGCTTGGGTAGGGGCGGGCAAATTTGGCTCCTAAAGGAGCCTAGATCTCCCGTTGATTGTATAATGGCCCATTGTTGAAGAGATCAGTNGGCCTAGGTCTGCTTGGGTAGGGGCGGGCAAATTTGGCTCCTAAAGGAGCCTAGATCTCCCGTTGATTGTATAATGACCCATTGTTGAAGAGATCAATCCTAGGAGATATGTCATGCCAATTTCAGTTATGAAGCTGATCAAAAATTGCCTGGATCCTGCATTTGGGGCCCAGGAACACAATTCAAGTTGAAACAAAGCTAATGCTAGTTACGAGCCAAAGGTTGAATTCAAAATTCACAATATTACAGCCTTTCCTAGTCGTTTTGTTAACATGCTTAATGTCACTTTCTAGATTCCATTTTTTTATTAAAACATGAGTTTTCGCCTTAGTAAGTCAATACATTGAAGCATGTATCTAAACTAATCAATTCAAACATACTAGAGCTAACACTAATAATTTCATATATTGCAACATTTTTTCAACTAACAGATTGAACTAACACATGAGACTAAACTACGTTCGCTAAGGCCAAACCCAATAACAACAACAACTAAGGAAGCTCTAGTAATCCCATCATTCAGTCCCATCATTCAGTCCCATCATACAGTCCACTTAAACAATTCACAAGATTAATAACTTGAATTCTAACAATCACATAACAAGCTAATTACGAAATGAAATACATCCAGCTATAAGTAGCAGTAAAGCTGCAGTAGATTAACTGAGCGTGAGACAACCTTCATTTCACTTTCAAATGGTGCTATTCAGCAAAAATTGAAGCAGAATAAGTACCTGGATTACAATGAAAAGAGGAGAAATAGGAGATCAGCAGCAATAGCAAACAGAATTCGAACAATTAGCCCAGAAATAAGTTCAATAACCAAGGAGAAGTTTGAAACCAAACAGCATCAAAATCTTGGCACAATACTACTCGAATAAGCTCAAAACTCTTGATATTGAATCCAGGATCTCCAGAAAGCCAAGCACACAACCGAAGTAACTCAAACAATGCCAATCAATATCCAGTAGTATGAATACCAATAGCAAATGATCAAAAACAAACCAAAAAAAATGTTTGAAATCCACCAGAATAATCAGATCAACTAAAAACCACCTCCAATGACCCCAAAATCACTTGAAAACCAACCAATAAACCTCAAAAGCTCCAGTAAGCAAATAATGAATTAGAGATTGCAATGCGGTAGCTAGAACTCTGAATTTCTTCAATGGAACAGTGGAACCAAGTGTATGTACCTATACTACTGTGTGTTGTCAAACTCCCAGCCAGCTCTCTATATGAATTCCTATTACTTTCAAACTGTTTAAGACTCTCAAAAATGCTCAAAAAAAAACTCTCAAAAAATGCTCTCTAAAAAAAACCCTTCTTTAAGGCCTGCCCTGCATTTTATACCCAAAAACAGCCTTCTTTTCCAGCCTGTTTTATCACTCAGCTTTATTAAGAAATATATTCCCCATGTTATTCCCTGCACCACTACTGATTTGTCCCTCATGTTATTAAACAAACATGGATATGGGGCAGCCTGAATATTAAATTCAGGCGTGCCTGACAGCACATGGCATCCACTCAATCCCAGCATTTCAATTCAGTAACCAACGGATTCAAATAGCAACTAGAAACAAACAACAAATTCATGACATTTAAATTGACCAAGCAATTCAATCCTATGTTATTACTGACTACGTAATGAACTAATCTCTAAATTAAGCATTCGGACAGATTAAGCAATTTATCATTGTGATGCACTAATCTCATACGAACAGACTGACTTGGTTCAATCACAGAATCAAACAAAAATGAAGCAGGAGAAGAAGAAGCATGAAAATTAAATAAAAAGATAACAAAAGAAAAGAGAATTGAAAAAATATCCGGAACTCAGGTGGACCAAATACTGGAAACTCCTCGTCTCTTTTCCTTAGACTGAAACAGACCTTAATCGTGTGTTTCCAATATGGAAACATATGACTAAGGTCTAATTCAATCCAAAAACCTCACGATGCCCGTTTGGACTTTGAGATAGAATTAGGACTCCGTTTGTCTGATCTAAGATTCAAAGGATTTGGACCATATTCGAGGGAGATTAGGGATGGATTTGGGGTGAGGGAGTCAAGGAGGTTGTGGGGTGTGAGTTTGGGATGGTTCAGAGGTAGCGCCGCCACCGGAATCTTGTGGCGCCGGCTAGGGTTCTTGGTTTGGAGTTGATATTCGAGGCATCCGGGCTAGATTCGAAGGGAGGTAATCATGGGATTGGAATGGGGAGGTTGTGGGGGTTCGTTGGCGTAAAGATTAGGGCGTTTGGGCCACCGAAACTGCCGTGAGGCGATTTCCGGTGGCGGGGGAGGGTTGGGGTCTCTGAGGGGGTTCTAGGTTAGAGACACAGGAGTGAAGGGGGTCTGATTTGGTTTGGGGGGGCAGGGTAATGTCTTTTGGTATATTAAAAAGCCTTGATTAATCAAGGCCGTTGGATGATGGGATCCAACGGTCCCGATTGAATCACTTAAGACTAAACGGGGTCGTTTAGGGTAATACGGGGCAGACCGGGTTGGGAACGGGTATAGGGGTGATCTTTGGGCCGTTGGATTGGTTTAATCCAACGGCTTGGATTAAACTTGATAGGACGACGTCGTTTGGGCATTTGAACGACTGGACCGGGTGAGGGATGAGGTTTTGGGCCTGGTTTGGTCCAAATCAAAACAGCCCAGTCCGTTTCTCTCTTTATTTTCCATTTCTTTTCTTTTATTTTAGTTCCTAATTAATAAAGCTAAATTTGTAAATTAAATTATAGACCACATAAAAATACTGATTAATTCCTAATAAGAATTATCACACAGAATTTAAATACCAATTTAAAATAAAATCACACAACTAGACCTCAAATGCAAAGTACATTATTTTTTATGATTTTTTTTTCATCTTTGTAAAACAAACTTATTTACTCCTAATAAATCATAAATGCAAAAGCAACATATTTTTTTGTACTTTTATTAATTTAACAAATAAACACGCACAGACAAATACAAACAATAAAAAATAAAAATAAAAAATAAAAAAATAACACAAAAATAACACACAACACAAAACTATTTTATTTTGAATTTTTAGGAATGATTCTCATATAAGGCAAAAATCACGTGCTCACAGCTGTCCCTCTTTTTCCAAAAACACGAAGAGTTTTCGCGCAAAGATAAAGTGAGCGGATACGAGTGATTTTTGCCCTTTTGAGTACTCCGTGTGAAGCATTTTTTTGAAAGTTTTTGACTGAGCCTTTGCTTCAGGAGGCCTCCTATATATCCCTGGCTAAAAGGGAATCATGTCAATGGAGTTCGGGAAGTTTCGATAGTTGGGACTACCGTGAAGCTGTGGTTTCACTGTTATTGTTGTTGTTGCTGCTGCTACTGCTTACTGACCTCCTTATTACACCAAAAGGAAAATCAAAGCTAAGCTAGCTATGCCTATCAACTATGAGTTACAAGATTCCTATCTATAATTCTCTTGAAAACTTGATCTTGAGTCTTAGCTGATTTTGTCGTAGACTTCGATCTGAATCTTGATGCTCGTGAGTTGTAGGTGCTTGTTTCTTTCTGCAGCATTGAGCAAAACAGGATTGGCAGGGCTTGTGACTTCAATCAAATTTCGAGCAATCCGCACCTTTGTTTGCTCCAATCTCATTTCTTTTTGTTCTTTTCTTGTTCTTTTTATTCTGGATTGAGACTCACTCCGTAGGTCATCTCGAACCCTGTGCCTCGAGGTCAACCCTTCTTAGACACCAAAACAAAACAAACTAATGAAATTTTTCTGCCCCAGTTTTGCTAGGAAAATTTCATGAATTATCCGCAATAAAAATTTGTGGAATTGATGAGAGGATTGGAAACCCCATGTCTAAAAGGCGCAACTCAGGGATTGGGGCCCTAATGTTTGCAAAAGGAAAAATGCTCAACTCCAGGATTGGACCCCTAATATTGGCTAGGAAAGATGCTCAACTCAGGGATTGAAGCCCTAATGTCGGCTAAAGGAAAACGCTTAACTCAGGGATTGGAGCCCTAATGTTGGTTAGGAAAAGTCGCTCAACTCTGGGTTTGGAGCCCTAATGTCGGCTAGGAAAACACTCAACTCAGGGATTGGAGCCCTAATGTTGGTTAGGAAAAGTCGCTTAACTCAGGGATTGGAGCCCTAATGTCGACTAGGAAAACACTCAACTCAGGGATTGGAGCCCTAATGTTGGTTAAGGAAAGTTGCTCGACTCAGGGACTAGAGCCCTAATATCGGTTAAGGTAAATTGCTCAACTTAGGGATTGGAGCCCTAATGTTGGCTAGGAAAAGTCGCTCAACTCAGGGGTTGGAGCCCTAATGTCGGCTAGGAAAACACTCAAATCAGGGATTGGAGCCCTAATATCGGCTAAGGTAAATTGCTCAACTCAGGGATTGGAGCCCTAATGTTGGCTAGGAAAAGTCACTCAACTCAGGGGTTGGAGCCCTAATGTCGGCTAAGGTAAATTGCTCAACTCAGGGATTGGAGCCCTAATGTTGGCTAGGAAAAGTCTCTCAACTCAGGGGTTGGAGCTCTAATGTCGGCTGTGAAAACACTCAACTCAGGGATTGGAGCCCTAATGTTGGTTAGGAAAAGTCGCTCAACTCAGGGATTGGAGCCCTAATGTCAGCTAGGAAAACACTCAACTCAGGGATTGGAGCCCTAATGTTGGTTAGGAAAAGTCATTCGACTCAGGGATTGGAGCCCTAATGTCGACTAATGAAACTCACTCAACTTAGGGATTGGAGCTCTAATGCCGGCTAAGAAAGTAACAGGTTGGTATTGGGAATTCTAAACTATCTTCTTTTTGGATTTTCTTCTTTTGTTATCTTTTTTTTTTTTGTTTTTTGATAAAAAATAGGAAAGAAATTGGAGGAAACTTCCCTTTTGCATCGATGATTTGCTGCAAAGCTGCTTTAGCACTTGCGCATTTTTCTTTCTTTTTGGCTGCACTTGCTTCTAGCATAGTTGCTTTGGATGGCACATGTTTCAATTTTCCAAACAAAGAACAATTGTTAGTTTGAAACGGTGGTTGGTTTGGCGGCCCTGATCATCTCAATTGCTTGATCCCGGCCTCATTTCTATTGAGAACTTTGCCATTGATTGGCTTTGAGGGCGACCCCCTTTCAAACTGAAAAGCCTCAAATTTTAGGATTTCATGATGATTCGCCCGTGTAAGGGTTTGGTTCTTCCACCTCATTCTGCTTTCGAAACCCTTGCCTTTGACTTTCTTTCTTTTCCAATATCTTTACTTTGGAGGTAATCAAACATCATGATCAGTCGGATTGGACTGACGCATCACTGAGGCTGGGTATTTTCTTCGCCTCTTGCCAGACGAAACTCTGTGAAACCGGTCCTGCCACCTTTTCTTCGTAACAAGTTTCGGAATTTAGGGTTAAGCCGAAAGGGATTCAAAGAAAGGTAACACAAAGATCGAAAAAAAATGAATTTATAATAGAAGCGTCCCTTTCGGGGCAAAAAAGAAGGACTTATCTAGGGTGCATGCTGGCTTCAAACTGACATTAAATGCTTCTTGGACTGGATGCCCGATCCTCACGAACTTGCATTTTCTCATGAACCAAAAGGATCTATGTTTCCAAACCAGGGAACCCTGCCAGGACCTTTAGTGGTGAAATCCTCTTTTCGGCCGACAGCGCCTTTTGCGGGTTTTCGCTAATCGACCTCTCTCATTTCTCTTCTCACCATCGCCCGATATTGCTCTTTGCGAGTTTTCACTAAATGGGCTCTCTCACTTTTGGTTTCTCTAACTCTCGTCGCCTCATGGCGCCCGAAGGTTTTCACCGATAAGACTCTCTCATTTATTTCTCTCAATTTAGAATGCATCGGCTTTCAACAATGATATTTCTTAGTTTCCCCCACCTTTGGCAATTGATTCGAAGGACTTGCACTCGGTTTTGGGTAAAAAGAATTGTGGACGGGATTACAACTTTGGAATCATTTGGTGAGCTCATGGTCGAAACATTATAATATTTGCCCCAGTTTCAACTTTGGGGAAAATTGGATTTTTGTTTTGGTGTGACTGAACCCCAGATAGAGGCTGCCTACGTATCCTTTCGGAATCAAGTCAGAACGTAGTTCAAACAAATCATTTGTTTTTTTTTCAATGGTGCTTTTGGATTCCAGAGAGGGTAGCCAAAGAAATGTAACCGGCTCAAAAGGGCTTCCAAAAGGGATGATAGTGTTTGGGTAGCAGGCATAAAATCCTTCATCATCTCAAATGCACAAAGACATCACTAAAGCAGACTCAGACATAGTACCTTTTGACTGCGTCCGCATTCACAGCTGTTTCAGGATCATTTCCTTCAATATCACCCAGATATAACGCTCCTCTTGGCAATATCTTCCTGATAATGTACGGACCCTTCCAATTAGGAGCAAATTTTCCTTTTGCTTCCTGGTGATGGAGAAGAATGCGCCTTAACACTAACTGACCGACTTCAAAATTCCTGGGTCGCACTTTCTTGTTGTAAGCACGGGCCGTTCTTTGTTGGTACAACTACCCGTGACAGACCGCAGCTATTTGCTTTTCGTCAATTAAAGTCAACTGCTCCAATCGAGTTTTAACCCATTCACTATCTTCAATTTCTGCTTCAACAATGGTCTGGAGCAAAGGAATTTCTACCTCTGCCGGTATCACAGCTTCGGTTCCATAAACCAACAAGTATGGGGTGGCTCCTATCGATGTGCCCACTGTAGTGTGATATCCCAGTAAGGCAAAAGGCAAAAGGCAACTATTCATGCCACTGTCTGGAACTCTGAATTGTCTTTCTCAAAATCTTCTTGATGTTCTTGTTCGCTGCTTCAACAGCGCCGTTGGCTTTGGGCTGATAAGGAGTGGAGTTCCTATGCGTTATTTTGAATTGTTTGCATACCTCCTCCATCAAACGACTGTTTAGGTTCGCAGCATTATCTGTGATGATGATTGCGGGAATGTCGAAACGACAGATAAGGTTCGAATGTACAAAATCCGCTACAGCTTTCTTAGTGACCGCTTTGAGAGTGATAGCTTCGACCCATTTTGTGAAGTAATCAATAGCAACCAATATGAATATGTGCCCATTAGATGTTTTTGGCTCAATCGGACCAATGACGTCCATACCCCAGGCGACAAAAGGCCAAGGTGCTGACATAGGATGTAGCTCTGTTGGAGGTGCATGAATCAGATCTCCATGCACCTGACACTGATGGCATTTTTGGATGAATCTGAAGCAATCTTTCTCCATAGTTATCTAATAATACCCGGCTCGAAGGATTTTCTTTGCCAAGACATACCCGTTCATATGAGGTCCACAAACTCCTGCGTGTACTTCATGCATGATTCTTCCTGCTTCCTCGGCGTCAACATATCTTAACATGTTAAGATCCGAGGTTCTTTTATACAAGACCTCACCGCTCAAAAAGAAACCACTCGCATGCCGCCTAATAGTTCTCTTTTGATCTCCAGTAGCATGTTCGGGGTATTCTTGTGTTTTCAAAAACCTCTTGACATCGTGGTACCATGGCTGGATATTTGGTCCTGCCTCGATTACATTACAGTAACCGTGTCTTTCCCTGATTTGGATTTCCAAGGGATCGATGTGGGCATTGCCTGGATAAGGTAACATTGAAGCTAAAGTGGCAAGTGCATCGGCTAGTTCATTGTGACACCGCGGGATGTACCTGAACTCTATTGATTTGAATCGCTTGTCGAGATCCTCCACGTGTTGTCGGTAAGGAATAAGCTTGATGTCTCGGGTCTCCCATTCACCCTGGGATTGCCGGATAATCAGATTAGAATCCCCCATAATCAGTAATTCTTCAACATCTTGATCAATTGCCATGTTCATGCCCATGATGCAGGCTTCATACTCAGCCGTATTGCTCGTGCAAAAGAAACGGAGCCTGGCTGTAGCCGGATAGTGTTGACCCGTGGGTAAGATCAAGATTGCCCCAATTCCTACACCTTTGGCGTTTACAGCCCCATCAAAGAATATTTTCCAAGCATGAGCATCTTCAGGGACTACTTCTATTGTGTTTACCTCCTCATCTAGAAAGTAAGTACTCAACGGTTGGTATTCCACATCAACCGGGTTTTCAGCCAAGTGACCCGCCAATGCCTGGGCTTTCATCATCGTGCGAGTGACGTAGACTATGTCGAATTCAGTAAGCAAAATTTGCCACTTTTCCAATCTCCCAGTGGGCATCGGTTTCTGGAATATGTACTTAAAAGGATCCAACCTGGTTATGAGGTGAGTAGTATGAGCCTGAAGATAATGTCTCAACTTTTGAGCGACCCATGTCAAAGTATAGCACGTTCTTTCCAACAAAGTGTATTTGACTTCATAACCAGTGAACTTCTTGCTTAAGTAATAGATCGCCTGCTCTTTCTTTCTAGTTGTATCATGCTGCCCGAGGACACAGCCAAAAGAATTTTCTAAGACTGTCAGATACAAGAACAGAGGTCTCCCCGGCTCCGGCGGGACCAAAACTGGAGGATTTGAAAGATATTCTTTGATCTTGTCAAAGGCCTCTTGACACTCAGCTGTCCATTTGATTGCTGCATCTTTCCTTAATAGCTTGAATATGGGCTCACATGTGGTAGTCAGTTGAGCGATGAACCGGGTGATATAGTTTAACCTACCCAATAGACTCATCACGTCTTTCTTTGTCCTTGGAGGAGGCAGGTCCCGGATAGCCTTTATCTTCTTTGGATCTAACTCGATACCACTCCTACTGACTATGAAACCCAGAAGTTTACCTGATGGTACTCCGAAGGCGCATTTGACCAGATTCAGCTTCAAATCATACTTTTGCAGCCTCTCGAAAAATTTTCCTCAAGTATAGAACGTGATCGTCCTGAGTCCTAGACTTGATGATCACGTCATCTACATACACCTCTATCTCTTGATGCATCATATCATGAAAAATAGCAGTCATGGCTCTCATGTATGTTGCCCCGGCGTTCTTCAAACCGAACGGCATAACCCAATAATAGTAAGTACCCCAAGGTGTATTGAAAGCGGTTTTCTCGGCATCTTCCTCATCCATCAACACCTGGTGATATCCCGCGTAACAATCCACGAAGGACTGTATCTCATGTTTGGCACAGTTATCAACAAGGATATGGATGTTGGGCAAAGGGAAGTTATCTTTGGGACTTGCCCTATTCAAATCTCGGTAATCCACACACACCCGAGTTTTCCCATCTTTCTTCGGCACAGGAACTACATTAGCCAGCCACGTAGTATACTGGACCACCCGGATTACCCCTGTTTTCAACTGCTTTGTGATTTCTTCTTTGATCTTATCACTGATATCAGTCTTGAACTTCCTTTGTTTCTGTTGAACTGGGGGACAACCAGAGTAAATTGGCAATTTATGCACCACTAGATCAACACCTAATCCTGGCATGTCATCGTATGACCAAGCAAACACATCTTCAAACTTAAACAAGAGTTGAATTATTGCATCCCGTGTTTTCTCATCTGTGTGAATGCTTATTTTGGTCTCTCAGATTTCTTCAGAAGTTCCCAAATTAACCAGTTCTGTATCATTCAAATTCGGCTTAGGTTTATTCTCAAAGTGTTCCAGTTCTCGATTTATTTCCCTAAAGCCTCTTATTCATCATATTCCCATTCTTTGTTCATTATTTCACAATTAGACAGCGTGTTTGGATCTGGGCGTGAAGTCCGCAAGCATGCCATGTTATTTAAAACCGCATTATTATAACTGAAAAGAAAAGATAAAAGAAAAATAGCAAAAATCAGAAAGAATAAAGAAAAAATAAAATGATGAAATACTGATTTTATTCCTTGGAATTGGGAAGATAACAGGGTTTACATTTCAGAAAATTAAAAACATGAAACTAAGGAAAACATCCGAGTTACACCCTGGGATAACTCATAATGCAGGAAAGGTGGCAAGATTGGGAACGGTGTAGCCTCCCAATTTTGAAGCTTAGCATTTGGCCCCATGTATAGCACCTCAGCGGTGCTTGTGCCTTCTCCCAGCTGAACCATGTGGGTTTCATAAAGCATTCCTCTCATCGCCCCACATATTTCTTCAATCTCTTCGGCTGTAAAGGCCTCATCCTCTTCTTCATCATACCTTGGACTGACGAAGGTTTCGTACAAACGTGGCAATGGTTGAGGCAACTTCCATCCCTCATTTTTTCTCTTCTTTGCCCAATCTTCATCTTTTGGAGTAGGGTGGAAACATATCCCAAAGAGTTTCTTAGTGGGAGGCAAGGTGATAGGTTCAGTTATTCCCTGCAATGATTTTCCAAGTCCCTTTCCCGGTTTGAAGCCACGTCGGATCATTTCTTTAGCCACCATGATTGATGCATTATAAAGGAAGGGTTGGGTACAAGGGTCTCCTTCTTCATACTGGTCGGCGACCACAATTTCAAAAGCCTGATAAACTATCTCTTGCTTCAAGACATGGGACTGAAAGGTCCCGATAGATTGATTGCTCATCTTCCCTGTGGACCACGATCTCTTGACCCTATTGCTCTAACTTTACCATTTGGTGAAGGGTAGAGGGTACAACTACGGCTGCATGAATCCATGGCCTCCCCAGAAGAAAGTTGTAGGACGTGTCCATGTCCAGAACCTAGAAAGTTATTTCAAAATCCACCGGGCCAATGGTCAAAATTAGGTCGATCTCTACAATTGTGTCCCTTTTTATACCATCAAAAGCCCGTACACAGACATTGTTGGGTCGAATTCTTTCAGTCCCAATTTCTATGCGTTGTAAAGTCGAGAGCGGGCAGATGTCTACTCCGGAACCTCCATCCACCATAACCCTTTTCATGTAGTACCCTTCGCATTTAACAGTTAGGTGCAGGGCTTTGTTATGTGCGGCTCCTTTTGGGGGCAAGTCATTCTTATTGAAGGAAATTTGGTTTATTGCAAAGAATCTCTCCGCCATTCTTTCCAGCTACTCTACAGAAGTCTCAACATGCACATATGCTTTATTAAGAGTCCTAATCAATACTTTCTGATGTTCGGTGGAGTTCATCAATAGAGATAACAGGGAAACTTGTTCGGGAAACATTCGAAGCTGGTCTACCACTTCATAGTCTGCCATTTTCATCTTTTGAAAGAAATTCTCTGCTTCATCGGCGCTCACAGGCTTTTTAGATGGGAAGCGCTTTCTGGCGGCATTGTTTATTTCTTCCAAATTGGCGTATTTTTCAGCAGGGTGGTTTTCTTGAACTGCTACTGAGATTTCTTTGCCCTTATAGGTCACCACTATTTTGTTGTAATTCCAGGGTACAGTAGTAGGATCTGTCATGGGCTTCTGTGGCACGCGTCCAATAACCACTGGCTCATTCAGCCGAAACGGTTTAATTGTCCCCCGGACCACATAGTCTCCTTTTGGCACATACATTGGTGTTCCCTTTTTCACTTCAAATCTTTTTGGAGGACTCAAGGTCAACTGCTTTTCTTTGCTGCCTCGTGGGATATAGAGAACACCATCTTTTGGAGGTATTGCCCCCGTTCCCGCTTCGACTTTCATTTCTGGTTTTGACTGGGTGGCTTTGGTCTTCTTTTCCCCTTTATCTTGCTTCAGGGCAATTTTTGGCTTCCTCTCTGCATCAGCGATGGCAATTATGGCCTTTAATGCCGGATCAAATTCCCCCTCTTCACAAATTATTCCAATTACTGGCCCATTGTTGTGGGCCGGCAGTGTGTTATTTGTCACATTTGGGACCTCCTCGTCCCTTACCACTATCTTCCCTTGTTCTATCAGATTTTCTATTGCCCTTTTTAGGATCCAACAATCATTGGTGTCTTTCCCTTCTGCCCCTGAATGATAAGCACAACTGACACCGGCTTTGTAAGCAAGCGATGCTGGATTTTGCCTTGTTTGAGGAAATGGCTGCAAGAGACCCATCTGGACAAGCTTAGGAAATAGATTGGCATATGGTTCGCCGATGGGTGTGAAGGTTTGTCTCCTGGGTGGTTCCTGAGACGGAAGTTATTCTGGGGTGGTTGGGGATTATAATGGTTTCGGTAAGGAGGCTGATTTCTTGGAAGTGGAGCTTGGTTTCGGTTGGCTTGTTACGGTGGTCGGCCATAAGTTTAAGCATTCATGACCATGTAAGGCTGAGGAGCATAGGCCACATCTTGGTGGGGGTAGTAGTGTTGTGGGGTTCTTTCTGGAAAACGGGGCCTCGGGTTACGATATTCTCTTGCTTCTGACGCTGCCATGGACGTCTCTTCCCTTTTCTTGCCCCTTGCTATTCCTTCGGACCCACCTTGGATGGCTTGGGACGTTGCTCTTATGGTTGCCTGGCTCAAGATTCTACCCGTTTTAAGACCATTTTCTACCATTTCCCCGATTTTAATTGCTTCTGCAAAAGGCTTTCTCATGGCCGACATCATATTCTGGAAGTAATCGGGCTCTTGGGCTTGAAGGAAGACAGTGACCATCTCTATCTCATCCATTGGAGGTTTCACTCTTGAAGCTTGTTCGTGCCACTTAATTGCGTATTCTCTGAAATTTTTTGAGGATTTCTTCTTTTGATTTGTCAGAGAATTCCTATCCGGTGCAATGTCTATGTTGTATTGGAACTGCCGAATAAAGTCTCGGGCAAGATCATCCCAGATATGCCAACGTGAGATGTCTTGGTCCATAAACCACTTAGAAGCAATGTCGATTAGGTTTTCCCCGAAATATGCCATCAACAATTCTTCTCTGCCACCGGCTCCCCGTAACTGATTGCAGTACTTCTTCAAATGAGAAATGGGGTTGCCGTGCGCGTCATACTTTTCGAATTTTGGTGTTTTGAACCATGACGGCAAACGGACATGCGGGAACATACACAAATCTGCATATGAGACACTCTTCTTCCCGCTCAACCCTTGCATGTTCTTTAAGTTTTGTTCGAGGCTTCTCATTCTCTTAGCCATATCATCCTGCTCGGGTGCTCTGGGATTTTGGTCTTGCCCAGGTGTAAGCTCGTATCGAGGCTACTGAGGGTAAGCGTTGGTGGTAAACCGGGTAGGTTCCAACGAGAAGGATGGTGCTTGGAATGTAAATGAGGATGAGTCAAAATTAGGCATGTGTATAGCAGGTTGTGCCGCAGTTGGACAAGGCGGTGTAGTGAATATGTTCGTAGCCATGTCTGTCACTGACACCCGGGGATAAGACTCAGAGGGTGATCCAGCGTAGTGAGCTGAAATGGTAGGACACCCGAATGGGGTAGTTGGATAACTCACGGGGACGTTTGAAGTCCCACTTGCCCTAGCAAACTGCTCGGGGAATCCAGGGATCACACTTGGCGGGTTTCTTCCATTGTTCCAGTCGTCCAATATCTCCAACATGCGGAGACGCAGGATTCTGTTTTCCTCAACAGTAGCTGATTCAGAAGTTGGGATGGCCGAGATTGAACTCTCCTCTGAAATAGGAATCGTTGGTAGAGGAATTTTTGAACACATTTCTACACTCCCTTTCGACCTTGTGAAGTAAGTGTGAGCACTTCCTTTTGACTTTGTGACGGGTGGCTGAACACTTCCTTTCGACCTCGTAAAGTATGAATGTGAGGCCAGACAACCACAAAACCAACCACCTTTCTATAAAACCTGGATGTAGCAGCAAGCAAACGGTCAGTTTGAAACAAATAACAGATAGGTAATCTCACGTTGGGGTGTGATGCACCTATACAGTTAAGTGGGTTTCTACATATTTTGCATTGGTTGCATGCGTCATTCCGGCTTCTCTTTACGCTCCCCTTTTTCTTTTCTTTTCTCTTTTTTTTATTTATTTTTTATCTTTCCCTTGCATTCTTTTATTTTACTTTACAAACCCTTTTCTCTTATTTAAGGTTATGGTCGAATCTGATGAAGATTGTCTATGTATCACGGCCCCGCATGAATCAAACCAGTGTAGTTCATGACAAACAAATGCAAGAAAAATAAAGAAACATTTTTTTTTTGGACTTTTCAATTTTTCATTACTAAAACAAACTATTACAAACTAAAACACTTTTGCAGAAAGAAAATAACAGATGCAAGCTAAGACCAAATACAAACTCCAACACTACAGACATACTTTGATGTGCAAAGGCAATGGACAAACAGACAACAGACCCAAAACAGAAAAATACAGACACGAACTATGCATACTCTAAAGCTTCAATTATGGGTGCCCGCGGAGCATCGTTCGGCCTTGCCGCGGGCCTAGGTTCCAAATCCCTTTCACGTTTCTCTAATTCATTCATGGTCTGTTTCACATAGATCATCACTGCTGAGATAAAAGTAGTATGGGTCATGTCTTCACAAGTCCGGCATCTCCTGAAAATGGCGTGAGCAATGGCTCTAATCCTGTCTCTTTTTTGCTTCTTTTCTATAAGTAAACGCTTTATCTGATTACTGCATGTTTTTAATGCCTGAGAATCCTGCAGGTGCTGATTCTGCAGCTGCTGCACTTCTACCTCCATTTGGGCAAACAGGTTGTAACAATGTCCACTTTCAATCTCAAAATCTCTAGCCTGCTTAACCGTTTTACCCTCAAGGGCAGCCACCTTTCTATTCAGATTGGCAACAATTTTCTCGTGGTCCCATTTCAATTGATTCAAGCACTGGCGACGCTCATCTGCTCTTGTGGCCCACTGTGTTTTGAGCTCTGCCATGACATTCTCAGACTTTCCAACTCATCCCGATATTCTCTGACTTCATTTCCAGCCCTTTTATCAATCGCTCATCTGATCAACTCCTCGATTGTTTATCAGCGGCTATTCTCAAATGCTGGATTTGGGCCCTAAACGCCTTATTTTCTCGGGCCAATCTGTTCTTTTCACCCTGATCCGCATAAATTTGCACATTGTTTTCGAATTTCAGACTTTCAACTTGTTGTTCCAGCTTCCCAATTTCAACCCGGTAACCTTCTTCCTTTGCTAACCAATCCCATTGTTCCTGGGATGACTCGGCAAAATCTTTGAGATGAGGTCTTTTAGCCGGTCTCCTGTATGATACGTCACCTCTGAACCAAGCGGGATACCCAGGGGAAACTTCCCCTTTAGCCCTATCCAATACACAAGTGTTTGCTGCCAAATGTTGACACTCACTCTAGATCCGGCGAACTTCTTCTTCGGGGAACCGATCGTCAGGACTAATTTCAACCACTTGGGTACTCAGATCTTCATCTTTCGGCACTACTTGATACCTCCCCGAGTTGCCTCAAAACCCGATATGGTGCATAGGGCTGGATTCTTTTAAGTCCCATCAACAAAAAGTGGGGCCTGGCTGCTGGCATATATATGATCTCCTCAATAGGCAACCATCCGAGCGTCCACTAGACTTGGCTGGCAGTGAGAGTCCGGAATAATGACGTCCACGATGTGACTCCCTCAGGTAGACTAGCCCCTTTGATTCTTGTGTAAAACTCTCCTGTACAAGTTTTCTCAGATGAACTATAACTCAAAAGCTGGGAGTGGTGGCATAAATGCTCGGTCATCCACATTTGTAACAACAAGTTACATCCCTCAAAAAAGTTGCCCCCGGCTTTGCAAACAGTGAGAGCCCAGAAGATGTCAGCCACAATCATAGGTGCAAGAGTGCTTTTATCTTGGGTGAGCAAGGTACTGACGACCCCAGCTACTTTCATATCAATATTCCTGTCTTTCATTGGGAACACTACAAGGCCCAAAAAAGCTATCATAAAAGCCACTCGCCTGTGTTTATCCCACTTCTGACGGTTATTTCTACTGCATAGCTTGATGTCTGGCTTATTGAACCCACCCACGTGGCCGTATCTATCGTATATGAAGCGCAGACTGCAGAAACCCTTTGCAAGATCTGGATTGTGAACTTTCCAGGGTATCTTCAATGAATCTAAGAAATGGTGCGCAGTGACGGCCCTGGGAGAAACCAAGTATTTGAACCTTAACGAGGCTTCATCAGTTCCGATGTACCCAGCTATTTCCTCCAACGTTGGGGTGAACTCAAAGTCTGAGAAATGAAATACATTATGTGCCGAATCCCAAAAGGTGACCAGTGCTCTGATAATATCTCCACGAGGATGGATGTCTAATAAACCCGTAAGATTTTTTAGATACTTCTACACTTCATCTTGCCCTTCCTTGCCTAAGTCATTCCACCATAATCGCAACTCAAAAGGGATTTTGGTCATTATTGAAAAAGGTACATTTTGTATCGTGCTTATCCTGCACATTTTTTAAGGTGATTAAGCGAAAGAAAAGATTTTTATTCGACTCGGAACAAAGCTAACTATTTTTTTTTTCAAATTTAAAAATGAAAGACTCGATTTTCAAACATGGCCTTTCAGCACTCTGAAAGATTTTAAGGTTGTGTGAGTCAACCGGTCGAAAATCAAAAATTGATCGAAAATGGCTGTTTTTGCAGAGTCAGCCTTCCGGCGTCCCTTTCGGGAACATTCGGCTATTTATGTCAAAACGGCCTTACTCGACTTATTTACGACTCTTTTCTTGTTTTTCGAATTAAAATAAAAGACCCGGTATTGCAAACACAGCCTTTCAGCACCTCGGGGATGAAGATTTTAAGGCTGTGAGGGCCAAAAATCAAAACATGTTCGAAGGCGGCTGTTTATGCAAAGTTAGCCTTCCGGCGTCCCGTTTGGGAACATTCGGCTATTCGTGCAAAAACGGCATCACCCGACTTATTCATGACGCAAATTAAAATTTTGACATTTTGGCTATTCTTGCAAAGGAAAAATTGGACCCGATGAGGGTTGCCTACATATCCCACACCCTGTGAGAATCAAACTGGCGTAGTTCGGGCAAAATAGACTATTTTCGAAAACAAGACTCTTTTTTATTGACAAACACACTATTTCGGCAAACAATACTTTTTTTTTTCAAAAAACTATTTAAAAAATAAAATAAAACTTTTCAATTTTTTTAAAAATTTTCTTGACCAATAAACAAACCACTTTTTTTTTAAAAAAATGAATTTTCTTTTCCTTTTTTTTTTATGTTTCAAAAATTAGGCAGAGTTTCGACACTATTTGGGTTATTTTCTAAAACAGATAATCAATTCTCTGCACTGCTATTTTTCTCCCGTCTTTTTTTTCAAATACCCCAAAACCGGTCAGCATGTAGTCCGAGACAAATAAATGCACGAAAAACAAGTAGGATGCATCAGGATGGTCTTTTTCATTTCAGGTTGCTAACCCTAGACGGACCCAACCCCTGTGTTGAGTCCCCTAAGTCAAATGGAACATGATGCAAATAAGCGTTCCTACTAGGGATCCGGCATGAAGTCACGTTATTCTAGGTTCAAAACCTGGGTATATGTTCTAGACTGTGTACCCGAGCGGACAACTTGAATCGAGGAGGGGGCAACATACCGGGAACCAAAAGGCCATCCGGTTAGTAACTTGTCCGACCTCTTTCTTATTTTAGGGTATGACACTAACAGAATAGGGAGTCTCAACTAGTAAGCACATTCCCGGAGGTGAGAAGAGAAGGGTTTCGACATAGTTTATAGACAATTCAGATAATATCAAAGCGGTAAGCATTTAAGCACATTAAGCACAAAACATGTAGGAAAATCAGATATAACCAAATACAACAATTTATCTAAGCTCGAATTCTGAACCCTGAACAAAAGTTCTGGGTTCTTGTCCCCAGCAGAGTCGCCAGAGCTGTCACACCTCCTTTTTACGCACCTACCCCCGGAAGGATAAAATGTATAAGGGAGTTTTTTCCAATTTAAGTGACATTATTCTAAATGGGATTATTTATTTATTTCAGAGTTGCTACTTGGGAAAGGTTTGGCTTTTGGTGTTCCAAGTCACTGGTTTATCTTGAATCCCAAATCGAGGAAATTTTTGACTTTCCAAGTGAAGTCTGCGAACCAGAAATTCTAAGTAAGGAATTCTGTTGACCCGAGGGAAGGTGTTAGACACCCCCGGATCCCGTGGTTCTAGAACGGTCGCTTAAACTATGATAAATGGCTTAATATCTAATTTAATACATGTTATCCTATAGTGCAATTTTTCTTTAACCGCTTTTATTTATTATTATTTTATAACGAGAATTGCAACGTTGTGAAAACACATCTCGAACCACGTCACATCAATGCACCCGTGGTTATTGACACATTTCGACTCCATTGAGATTTGGATTTGGGTCACATAAATGTGCACCCGAGTTTAAGAAAGTAAATTATTAAAAGCGCGCCTAAAGTGACTAGCGGGTTATTGTTTTGGGAAGGCCATGAAATACGCTAGACGACACATCCCGAAATCTAAGCATTTTTATATATACAATTAATGAGGGCCCCGCAGTTTGTGTATTTTATTCGGCGAGGCTCATCTCATTTATTATTAAAAGGTCGATCCTAAAGCGACTATGGTTTTTCTAATTATTTTTGTCTCTAAAAACAAAAGAAAGTCCTAATTACTTAATACCTCAAAATTCCAAACAATAGGGTAAGACTTCTCAATTCGGATTCACTCCTGGACGGACGTGCATGAATGTTGATGCGCCCGTGAGGACTTGGGGTCCTTTCACTCCCGGTGAATTTCATCGTTTCCGACTTCTGCAAAATAAGTCCCCGGATCATATCTTCGGGAGACGGTTGCTGTAGGAATCTCTGTGAGCATGATTGGGTCTTTACGATAATGACTTCCAGCATCCTTACTGCCACAAGATAGGTTGTGGATTCATCATTGCCCGATACCTCGAGTACTGGCTCGAAGTGATGAGATATTTTAGGTGCTACCACGCTGAGAGTCTCCGAGCAGCTTTGTAGCCGAGAGATAGCCAAATGTTGTTCCA
>MU694582.1:126548-147844 GCA_026770625.1 Nicotiana glauca | reverse complement strand
CCCCCCCCCCCCCCCTCAACTTATTGGGGGTTTATCCATTTTTTCACATGTCTATGCTTCGGAGGTATCGCGCCGACTTGTCCCATGTGTTAGACTTCAATACTATTCATCTATATGAGAGCTTGGGTTACGAGGAGGAGCCAGTTGCTATTGTTGATAGTTAGGATCGCCAATCGAGGTCCAAGAGGATTTTTGTGGTAAAGGTCTAGTGGAGGGGCCAACTATTCGCGGAGGCGACCTGTGACTCCGATGAGGACATCCAGAGTAGATATTCGCGCTTGTTTATCAATTCAGGTATGAATCTAAACCCATTCTAGGACGAACATTTGTTTAGGAGGTGGAGAATGTAACGACCCAACTGGTCATTTTGCTTTTTAGAACCCTATTTCCCTAAATAAAACTTCACGTGCTTGCTTTTACTAATTTATGACTTGCAGGGATAGTTGGTTTGGGATTTGGAAGAGTTTGGGTTGAAATCAGAACACTTAATTCCTTAAGGTTTGCTTGAAAGTCCAAGTTTGACTTTGGTCAACATTTTGAGTAAACAACCCCGGAATCGTGATTTGAAGGTTCCAACGGGTTCGTATGATGATTTCGTACTTGGGCCTATGTTTGGCTCGGGTTTTGGATGACCTGGGAGCGTTTCGGTGCCTAATAGTTAAAGTTGATTCCTAAGGATTTTGAAGTTCATAAATATTTGATTTGGAGCGGGTTTTGTAATATTGTGGTCCGAATGGAATTTCGAGATCGGGAATAGTTTTGTAAAATTTAGTGTCAATCCCAGTAGTATAAGTGTGTTTCGTCGCATGGGATGTGAATTGAAGAACTTGAAGTTCATAAGTTTGATTCAATTCGTTTTAGGGGGTGATTCTTAGATTTAGTATTGTTTAGGGCGTTCCGAGGGTTCGAGCGAGTCCATTTTTTGATTTCAAACTTGTAGGTATGTTAGGGCGAGGCCTGAGGGCCTCAGTCACTCGGACGAGGCTCAATTTGAGTTAGGAAATATTATAAGGAGCTCAAGTTCCAGGTTGCAGTCAGAACCACACCTGCGGTTGGACAGCCGCATGTGCGAGACCACAGAAACAGTCTATCCTTCGCAGGTGCGGCCAAAGGCAGGAGCCCAGGAATTGCAGATGAGGCTCCTCTTTTGCAAAAGCGGAACCGCAGAAGCGGCCACCAGATCGCAAAAGTGTTCCCAGCCAGCCTGCCTAATTCCACAAATGCGGACCTTCCCTTGCAGAAGCAAGACCGTAGATGCGGTCTCCTAACTGTAGGTGTGGAAATCGCAGAAAGCAGTGCCTTAATTAGTACGGTAAATGTGTCATTTTTGACACATTTCATTCAATTCTTGGGCAATTTGGGAGCTTTCAAAGAGGGGATTTCGGCGTAGCATTGTGGGGTAAGTTATTTCTATATAATGTGTGTTTAATACATAGTTTAGGGGTAGATTACAGCTTGTAAAGTAGTGGAAAATGTGGGTTTAGAGTACAACCTAGGGTTTTTATAAAAACAAGATTTTACCACGAAATTTGTTATGGAATGAACTAAAAATCATATATTCTTGATCCTTAGGTTATGGGTAACAACTACCCTTGAGAATTTCCGGAATTCGAGCACGTGGGCCTGGGGATGGATTTTAGGAAACATGTATTTAGGGTTGGAAAATTACTTTAATAGTTAGAATATGAACTCTTGACCTTGTATTAACTAGTTTTTACCCTGTGTGATTAGTTTTGGATCGTTTGGCTCCGAATTGAGGGTTTGAGCGTGTTCTTGATATTGGAAGTAAGCATTGGAGCAAGGTCAGTCTCCTTTATAACCTCGTAAGAGGTAAATAAACCCCTTGGGGAATTAAATAAATGTATGTGATTGTTTGTGGGGGATACGTAAGTACGTGGTGATAAGAGTCCGTGCACAGCTGCTATTATACTAATTATCTGGGTAGTTTAGGACCCGTATCAAGCCATACTTGCAAATGCTTACGTTCTTGCTTGCTACTGAGATCACTTAAGACATGTTAGGGATTCTTAATAAATATAAACGAATGTACGCACTTACTTAAGAACTTGTATTAATTTATTTGACTACAAATGTGCCTTTGTGTTCCTTCTTGATAATAATTGCTATTTGTGGATCGAGTCGATCGCCTCGGTAGAAATAGATATATCTATGGTTCGCGCCATTTGACCCTCTGGCACTGCATAATTATTATTATGATGGATCGGGCCGTACGATCTCGACATAATGTGAGCATGTTATTTATGTGGAATTCACCCATGATTTACTCTATTTAGATACCTTGAAATGTAAGTTATTATTGATACTGACCTTAGTAAGTGTCAAGTGGATCCCTCATCACTACTTCTTCGAGCTTAGACCGGATACTTGTTGGATATATATTGTTTATATACTCATACTACACTTTTGTACTTAACTGACAAGATCTGAGATAGGTGCATCTAGTTACCCCTCCGGCGCGCGTTCCTGATTCCTGGTCGAGATCTCACGGTTAGCTGCCCCTTCTGATCGTTCAGCAGCAGACCGGAGCTTTTATTCTTCTATTATTATTGTGTACCATCTATTTTGTTTCAGGTTGTAGGATAGTCATATTCTTTTGTATACTCTACTAGTTGCCATAGTACTTGTGATGCTAGTTCCTGGCACATATGGTAGACTATTATGTTGGGATGTAATTGTATTATTACGAATTTGTTGATTATTGATTGTTTTAAAAACATAACTGTTAAGAAAAATGTTGGGATTGTTTTGGTAAATTAATAAGAAATCATTAGTTGAATTAGGATTGGCTTGCCTCGCAACGGTGTCGGGTGTCATCATGACCTATGATGAAATTTGGGTCGTGACAGGCCGGGTCGTTACAACCCAAAATCCTAGCTACACCTATAAAAGGGGCTACATATTCACTTTGAAAATACCTCGAAATTTCATAAAAATTCATGGAATATTCACAAAGAGATCAAAGACATCAAATATTGTCTTTTTCAAAACCCCGAAAGTGATCAACGGATGTTCTTCCTTTTCCTGGGGATCAAATACATCCTAAGGAAGTTCGCATCATCTTACGTTCAAGAAATACGCTGGTTAAGCCCTTGAATCACAGAGAACGATCTAGAGAGAAGAATCAAGGGAACAAACAGAATTGTACCCTATCATTTTATCAATAAAATTATGTTTCTTCATATTTATATTGTGGTAGCAATTTATTTTTGTATCACAAATAATTTATTGCAAACACTTGCATCTTGGATGATATGAACTAATGTCTTTGATTTTCCCCAATTGGTCTGACAAAGCTTTTTAGTGGAGTTGAGTATTTGAGTTTCGTATATAAGAAAATATGGTTGGTGGAGTTTTCTTTTAAGAAAAATAAAATTCGTATAAGCCATGAAATATCCAAGGTTAAAATAGGAAACATAAAAATAGGAAATATAATTTTATCCAATTTTATACACCTTTAAACCAAACACATGTTTTAGATTATATATACAATATCTCATTTTTAATCCAACATATCAAACAAAGCAGTAGCACTAAGTAATCCAAGAGATTATTAATCCCAGGATTCGAATCACAGGATTATATTCCCAGAGGATAACCAAACGACCCCTAAGGGTAGTGAATTAATTTAAGTGTTCCAACTTTGGAAGATAGGCATTTTAATTTAAAAATAAAAACTCTTTAAGAAGAAAACCATGTACGGCTACTCACTTGTAGTTGGTCCAAGTTTTATTAAGCATCGCCTAAAACTGATTCCATATGAACCCAAGTTGTTCTGTTTTTAACTTCTTCTCATCTTTTTGGAAATTAAAAGGGAATTAATTGATTGGAATATGATGACTGATGACGAAATTGGTATAATAAATTGGTTAGCAGGGGATACAAATAGGTATAGCATAATTTGGGCAAATTCAAAATTCAAATTTTTTAGATTTTTAGTTTGAATTTTCGAATTATGAATTTAATTTTTAAAATTTTTGTATTTCGAATTAAATGCTGAATTTGATGCTTTAGATTTTTGGATATCCATAAATCCGAAAGTTTTAAACTTTATTTAGTCCATTGTCCATATTCAAGTAATAATAAATACAATATTCTATCAATTATATATTATCTCGTATATTCAATACTAATTGCTAAGTTACTATTGTAGAATTTAAATACGTACAAAGAGCCATCGCAGCGGAAGGTAAACAAAGAACGTACCTTCAGCCGCAGTTGTTCAAGTATCGTAGAGTCGCCTTGGAAAAACTTGGACAGAAAACAAATGGAGTCTTCTAGCCTGTGCCTATCGTAGGCTGCCAGACTAATGGAGTCACAGGCGTATTTATAGGTAGGTTAGGGACTCTTAGGCAAAAACTTTAGCCCTAGGGATTTCTCCATAAATTATAATGAAGAAATTACATCATATATCACTTGGGCCATATAGCCCATTCGAAAATAGCCCACATTTGAAGCCATTACCTGGTTTATCCTAGGTTATATATGTTTTGAAATTTAGTTTTCACCCGGTAGCCCACAAATATTATAACAACAGTTTTCGATTTTAAATTTTTTTTTCTCTCTTCTTTTCACGTTTTTCTCAGAGACGAAGGCAACAACCGTCCTCCATTGTTGGGTTGCAAGTATTTTTTCAAGCTATCACTCTTATTTTCAGGTAATTTTCGTTTCATTTTATGCTTTTACCATAGTTTTAGTTATTTTTAATTTTTTTGTTTTTCTGGTTATGAATATTTTCTTTACAATGTTGTTGTGTTTTTCGTTTGATTTTGTGTTCCTTCTATCTTCGTCCGGGCCTAAACTTGATGTTTCAGTTTGCATGCTTAGTTATTTCGACTTTTAGGGGTAGAATTTTTTATTTTTTGAGTTATGTTACAATTTAGGAAAATTGGCTTCTATTTTGTGTTCATGGCTTTTATTTTTGGTTTGATTTTTGTGTTTTCCTTCACTTGTCTTCATTTTTGTTAAAGCTTTGTTTGTTTTATTCTAGAAAATGAAATTCAAAAATACCTGCTTCTAAAAGCAAAATGAAGGTTGCTGGAAAAGGTGTTAAGTTCGATTTTGCGAAAAGATTGAGGGACTTTTCCTCAAGCCCTGATTCTGAAGCTAATGTACTCCAGGCCCCAGATGATGATGATTTTGAGTCTCCTGGTCCTCCAAAAAACTCGCAACAAGAGATCAGTCGAATGACTCATTCGCAGTCATTGAGAGACTTGCCCGATCAATCCTTGATTCTGAAGCGAATACGCATGTCCATGCTCCCGATGATGATGATTTTGAGTCTCTTTCTCCTACAAAAAAGTTGCAACAAGAGAGTAGTCGAATGACTCATTCGCAGACGAGTAATACTCCTATTCTTGTTAACATTGTTAGAAAAAGGAGTAATAAATGTGGGAGACCTGAAAAATCAAAAGAAAAACTAAAAGTTGATTTGGTTAATGAAGATGATGTAGGCCCAGTGTTAAACCGAAAAAGAGAAAGATCAAGGACGATGATGAGAGTTGTCTTGATTGCATAACCAAAGAAAAAAGGTTTGTTATTTGCTGTAAATTGAATGAGAGAAAAGCTAAGCTGAAGGTATTCCCGGTGTCTCTATTAATTTTATACATGCTTATACAATTTTATACAAAGTTATACAGCTGTTTATACTTCTTTATACAAACAGTGGTACACTGATTTATACATGTTTATACAATGTTTTAGTATAGTTTTTGTTCCTGGTCTCTTTCTTGTTATTTTTCCATATGCATGGTTGGAGACTTCTATACACAACCAGTTGATCATTTCTACAACAGGATTAGTTTCCATACCGAGACTAATATTGTGAGCATTTTGAAGCAGTGTTTGACTGACACGCAACTTCAAATGTTTCGTGCTAGTTGTTTTGGGTACTTTTTGGACCTCCCTCAATTTAAAATTCAAAATCAACTTATTCATTGTATGCTATTGAGGGAAGTCGTCCTAGGACGCAAAAGGGAGTTGTGGGTGAAAATTAATGTTGTTTACTGCATTTTGGTATCGGAGAGTTTGCTGTTATCGCTGGTTTGAATTGTGTAGAAGAAGACGCTACTTTCTATGACAAACCAGATGTCAATAGGTTGCTAAAATAGTATTTTCCAAGAGATGGAAAAAAGGCTATAATAAGAGGGCAGCTTCTTGATCGCTTCATAAAAAAGGACTGGAAGTCGGACGAAGATGCATTCAAGATGGCCTTGATGGTGTTTGTCCATCATTTAATATTCTAAGATGCCAATAATCATGGTATCAACAAAGATGATTTGATATCATTGAAAGTGGTCATCAGACGTATGCTTGGGGAAAAAAGTCACTTGAAGATATTTTAAAGACAATGAGGGACAAGCAGTGTGACTATTTGATAATGTATATGCTTGGAGGTTTGCCACTTGCATTACAAATATGGTTTTTTGAGTGTTGCTCTATGGTTGACAAGCATCTAGTTGTTTGTGTTGGCACAAATGTGCCACGCATTCTTAATTGAAAAGTCACTGAAACTCCAACATATGCGAATTTGACTGGCGGGGTGATCGTATCTAGTATCGACAAGGTAAACATTATGTGCCATAGTGGTTCTTCATATATGATTTCAGTTTTTCTGTAAGTATGTATACTTATAAATATGTCACAATTTACTTTTTCTACTATTGTAATCTAGTTTTTCTTCTTGTAGTTGAACTATAGGAACATTTTCCTTACTCGTGAAGAGATGTCAACTCTGAACATCGCCACGCTTTTTGAAGTTAATGCCGATGATGTTGCAACAAAGGAGGTGCCTGCCTTTCACACTGACGATTCTGTCGCAGCATCTACACCTTGTCCTCAAAATATTGAGCAATAGTCTAAACAAACTTATCCTCAGAATATAGAGCAACAGTCTAAATGACCTTTTCCTCAGAATATGGATCGACAGCCTAACCCGAGTTATGATCCTTCGGTACGTATTGATCTGTTGAATGTTGAAGTTGAGAAGTTGATGAGTGCTATTGGAAAGGTACTAGAGCTTTAGCTTTTATGTAGTTTATTGGTACTTTTTGTATATACATGATTTTTTAGTTATAAACATGGTGTTTGATTTACTTTTATTGTTTTTGTTGTTTTTTGTTGTAGTTGACTGATACAGTTATGACACTCAACAATTATGTAGTCTCTTCCTTTGAAAAAGTGTTCAGTTTTCTGAATATGAAGGAAACTACGAAAACGGGGGAGGATGTTTCTGATTCTAAAGGGAGAATGTTTCTGATTCTAAGGTAATTTTTTAACTGATAAAACCAAATCACTCAACAGTTATGCCTTCTCTGGATCATCACTCAACAGTTATGCCTTTCTATTGGTAGTTGACTGATTTCTATTGTTTTTTATTAGATTTGTTAGCGCGTGTCTGATGATAATACATCTGGTCTCGGCGAATTTGATGGCTATCAATATGATATTGTTCCTGACTTTGTCAATCAAGTGAATCAAGATAACGCGCTAGCTGACCAAATAGATTTAGGTGTCAAAGTAAACGAGGGAGTTACTGATGGTGTTGATCATGGTATTCGTTATGCATTCTATCTTTTTTTGTCTGATTTTTCTTTTCTTCATTTTGAAAGTTTTTATTATTGGTTTTCTCTGTCTAAGGGTATCAGGTGATGTCAAGGGTGATACATTTTGATATGACATTGGCGATGAAGATTTAGCTGCTCTACAGATGTCCCAAATTGTGCTTCATAGACCCTCCATCATAGACGTAAAAGAGGATTACATTTCTCCTTAACAGTCGGTTTGACAGAAAATACCAGAAAAATATGCCAAATCTCCAAATTTGCCAGTTTTTTATTCGGGGGCATCAGGATTGCGGCACAATCTCTTTTTTTATATCAAGCATCCTTTCACGATCAAAATTGATGATTTTGATCCATTGTTGGCTAAAGAGTTTTGCGCGTTTGTTGATTATGGGATGGATACAAGGTGAAGGTATATTAACTTTCTTTAATCTTTCATGTCTGATTTTATACTTTTCAATGAAGGTATTTCTGATAACTTTTTATTTTTGGTGATTTGAAGTGCCAAAAATATATATATCGATGAAGTAAATAAGCTTGCGGAAGCTTTTACTTTTGGCTCGTGTCATGTGACCACGAAGGATTGGTTCCACTCACTTGCGTATTGTGGTCGACCTTTGATTGACATGGTATTTAATAACTTTCTGTTCTAATGCCTTTTTTTATTTGTTGCATATTTTTATTGTTTGAGACCCCCATAGTGTATAGATAGTTTTGTATAATCACAGTATAAGATTGTATAAATATGTATAACTCCGTATAATAGCGTATAAATTTCTATATTTAAAAAATCTAGTACTGATGGTTGTTTTGTTTTATTTCCTGTCTCAGCACTTGGATATCCTCTTTTATTATTTGAGGTAGAGGGAAAAATATGGGCCGAATGTTGCCATGTGGTTTTCTACAACCGACTTTGCCTTTGGAAACAAAATCAACTCTCTGTATAAAGATTTCAAAGTGAATCAAGATCCTTCAGTAATTCCTGAAGGGCATGAGATAGAAGAGTACATTAGAGGATATTATTGTGATGCAAATGTACCATGGCACACTGTTGACCACGTCTTATTCCCTATATATGTGAAGCGCGGAAGAGCAAAATTGGGCCATTGGGTTTTGGGGTTGTTTACGTTCATAGATAGGTGCATCCACATCTATGACTCTAACCGTTGAGCTATTAATGATAGACTTGTTGTGGATGCTGCAGTACCTTATGCAATTTTGTTATCTTACTTCTTGAAAAGTTTTGATTTTTATGTCAGAAGAAGGGCATTGATTGGAACAATGGTGCATATACCGATAAATCCCATTCTTATGCTTTGCAGATTAATCTGGTTAATAATGTGCCTCAATAGATCAAATGGTAGGTTAATCTCAATTATTTTACTATTTTACTATTAGTGTACCTATTTACAGTAACGTACAGAGAATCTGATTTGTTTTTAATTACAGTAATTGTGGTGCTTTTGTTACTGGCTTTGCTGAGTATTTCATCCTTGGTAAGGAAATTCGAAAAGATAATTTTGATATTGAGACACTTTGCACCAGGTGGGGATCTCTGTTGTGGGATTATGGAAGGAAAAAACAGCAATCCAGTGTAATTAGTGGTGATAAAATCACAGGGAGACTTTTCAAGAAGAGGAAGAGAGGACGACCGAGAAAGTAGTTCTGTTTTTTTCATTTTAATGTAGTTTTGCTATGTATCAGGAGTTGTTTCCGAGTTTTGTCTAAGTACTATTCTGCTACTTGTGAGATAACCTTAAAGGATATTATAGATGTTTTTATTTTTGTGTAATTTATGATAGTCATTACATAATGTGGCTGTGAATGAATTATATTTTAATGAATATTTCAAATGCTTTTGTCCTTTAACAAAGTATGTATTTTCATTATGGTTGCAGTTTTGTTAATGTTGCAGGATTTGTACATATGTATACAATAATATACATAGTTATATAATTTTATACAAACTTATACTCTCATTTATACACCTGTATACATATAATACCATTGATTGTTTGCAGTTCTGTTTTGTATTTGTATAGTCTATCAATAGATTTAGCACCATTAAAAACAATAACACACTATTACTGGATAATCAAAACATGTATAATGAAACATATTTAACATAATTGTAATATATAGTGTAAATTGTAATTCTTTATTCACATTTGTAACTCGATTGCTTGTGAAACTTAACTACTCAACATTTGTAACTCTATTGTTTGTGAAACTTAACTACTCAACATGATAACAAATGTAATAGGAAATGTTATGTTTCCAACTACTTATTTTGGTCGATTCCTACATGTTTTTCTATTGTGACCACCTTGTCCACACACAGAACATGAAAACGCCTTCTTAGAATCCTTCTCTGAAGGAGGTTTGAGCCTTTCCTTTCTTGGCCTTCCTGCATTCCTTCTCCCTTTAGGTGGTAGAACCACATCTTCCAGAATCTCTGTTAGGATTACCCATAAACTCTCATCTGGCATCGGATTCACTGCAAATTCATAATTTCTAAGGAGGTTATCCTTCTTATAGTAAAAAGAGCAATACTGACCAGGTTTCAGCTGCTGGCTCGTCAAAACCGCCCAAGCATGCGAACATGGAAGTTCATCCATTTGAAATTTTCCGCAACTGCATGTTCCCTCTTCAAGGCACACTATGTTTCGCCTTACCCCTTCAAATACAGTATATAACTCCTCCGTAGCAGGCCTCACCTGCAATAGTTTATTTTCTTAATAAAAAGTTAAAGAACATTATATATTATTATACAGAGTTATACATCCTTATACAAGCAGTAAAATGCAAGTCAGCAGTACCAAGCATAATTATATTTGATTCGTTTTACCGTCATTTGCTCCGATGCAATCAGATTTTCCTGAAGGAGTTTGTCGTACTTTTCGCCAAGCTCTGCAAATGTCTCCATTGCACTTTTTCTATTTTTGTTGTTCCACTGTTGCAGCAAATTTGTCATATACTCCAGCAATCGTATTACTGGTAACTCTCTAGCATCCTTGTTTGGTGCATTAATTGACTCTGCAATATTGGAAGTCATTACCATCAACCTTTTCACTTTGGAGTATGCCGTAGACCCCCTTTCGTAGCCAATTTCGAACAAGTAAGGTTGCACCCTCGGATCAATTTTACACATCTCTGTCATATAGTAGTCAAACTTCTCTATCGTGTAAGCTCTAGCCAAAGCAAAGAAGATATCCTTCAATTGTTTGTGATGTTTCTTGAATGTGCACTTCACATTCTGCCACAAGTGAAACATGAAAATACAATGTGGCCATTCTGGGTACACAGCTTTTGTGGCATTGAAGATGCTTTTGTTTCTGTCGGAAATTATACACATCCCTTCTCTAATACCAAAAGTACCACTTATATGTACAAAGAACCACTCCCAAGATTTCTTATTCTCTAAATCTACAATTGCATATGCAAGTGGGAGGATTTTTCCTGTTTATACAAAATAGATATTAGGATTCAGACAATTATACAAATCTTATACACAATTATACACAATTATACAACTTTATACCAACTGCAAATTTTATAAAAACGGCAGCTGTGAAATCCTATACACTTTTATACATGAAACTACAACATTATACAAACTGCAGAAACAAGGTAGATACAGTCAACTCACCAGCTCCATCATGTGTGCAAGCAGTCAATATGGTACCCTTATATGCTGCTTTAATGAAACTTCCATCAACAACCATTATCGGTCTGCAATGCTCCCAACCCTTGATAGATGCATATAGCGAAACATATGCATAAAGAAAGCATCCATCTTCTAATTTGTGCAACTTTGTAACTGTTCCTTGATTTGTATGCTCCAACATATAAAAATACTTCGGCAACTCCTTATATGAATCACTCGAATTCCCTCTTATCATTGCCATTGCTATCTCTTTAGCTCTCAATGCTTTCATGTATCTCACTTCAATCCCGTATTGCTTTTGTATGTCCTCTATTATATCATTTGCGGCGTAAACTTTTATTGGATTAACATACTTGTCCTTGACTATACTAGCAATTACACCTGAAGTAGCTTGACGTTGTGTTAAGTATCTTTCACCATAGCCGCATGTGTGATTATTATTGTAACTTCTCACCTTGAATATATTTGCCTTGTAAACGGCAGAAGATTTGAAACTCCAAGCACAATTGTCATCCACACACATAAGGTTATACCTAGGATTAAAGATCATTCAACTTCTAAATACACTTGTATACAAAAACATAACTAGATATATACTAATTTTAATACCTATATACAAATATATACTACTTTATACATAATTATACATATATATAACAAAATATACAACTATTGTCATACATTGTTGCGCTTAATCTCTTCGCCTTAAATTGGAACCTCTCGCGTACAGCCAAGTTCTTCATCACACTGACAATTGTCTCTTTATCCTTATAAACTTGATCTTCCTCAACAAATTCGTTCAACATATCATCTATTATACCTGTGTTATCACTAAATTCTGTGTTCTCAATAAATTAGATATCAGGCATAATCTCTGTTTACCGTAAAAATAGTAACAACAATTAAATTTATAAATGGGATTCTAAAAATATGTTATCTATTCCCGAGCTAGTTTTTAAGAAAGATCGAGTTAGCCAAAGCAATAATCAAACCAGTAAGGGGACGTTTCCCGAGCGCAAAGCTAGCCAGTCGGTACCTCGGAGCCGAGCCTCGATTCTATCTCGGGCTTGTCGAGGGTAGTCGGGAAGGGGATAACAGATAAAGATATAAGTAAGTTAGGCTCTATACTATCAATCTTGAGCTAAATGATGATGAACGAATGAAGAAACAATAAAATTCTAAGGCAAAAACGGGGTCGATGAAGATTGATAATTTTGAAGAAAGAGAGACACACAAAGAGAGAGAGAGAGAGATTATTGCACTGTGGAGAAGCGGAGCAACATTAGTCCCTTACAAGGTAGGGTGAGTCCCCTTTATATAGGCGAGGGGACTCGGTAAAGTACATGTATATTAATTGCAAGAATACAAAGATGGGACGGCTTGATGCAAGTCCTCTCAGTAGCCTCCAGATAGGCTGAACTTGTCAGGTGATCCATGTGCCTAGGAGACTTCCTCTTTTATCCCGACCTCGGACCTTGTTTCTCTCGAGTCGGTCTTCGACGAACCTTGAGGTCGAGAGCTCGATCGTGGCTTTCCACCTTCGAAGTCTCGAGGAAGGCTTCTAATACATCTTGATAGCAAAAAATCAACTCTTCTGATTTTACCGCGTACAGATAGTCTCCGCGTTTCTCATGACGAAGTGATGGGAAATGATTCTGACACTCGACTCCTCGAGCTCCTTTTGGCGACGCTATAATGTCGATTTAGATCACGACACAATCTTCCGTGACAGATGGCATGCCTCATAGATCTCTGCTCGATGTCCTGTCATTTACGCCCATCGAGGCAAAAGTACTGTCGTCGGTTCATTTTTTCAATGAGGTAGTAATTACACCTGTCGGTCAACCTTTCAGAGCATCGATGATCGTGTTTTTTCCCCGTATAAATGAGGGCATTTTGTGGCATTGCATCTTTCATCTCAATACTTCTGCTGGTATGCATTGCTTTTTCCTTCCCATCTTCTTTTACCTTTGATTACCATGATGGAAGCTTTCTATCTCAAGGCTATTTGGAGGAGTTCTTCCGGGCCGCGTCTAGGCCTTCTGTTGGGGCCTCCCTTTGTTGAACATGAACATGCTATATAGATATTTCCGCAATCATCGACATGTAGGCCGCTGCTACTACCACCATCCCGAGATAGCGATGGGTGGAGAGTTGATTCTGCTATTGCATAGACAGTCGCACAGATTATGCACCGCTGCTCAAAAGAGGGCTCAGAATACCCACCGCTACTCACCTTCATACCCCGAATCGATGTGAAACTCCACCCCGAGCCGGGAGCTTGCATGGATTGATGCCCAAAGAAGTGTATTTGAAGTAGACGTGTAAGCAGGTCCAAGGATTGTTTGGCCTGCTGTCTCTCCAAAGCTTTCTTGGCCAAAGAGGATCCTCGAGCTTTGAAGAGATATCGCGCTTCGTTGTCCCCTCCTGCTGCCTGGTTGCTCTTCCTTGGCCACGTCAAAGTGGACAGCTGAGAAAGGGCTTTCGGGGGTGATCCTGGAGATACTTCATTTGAGGGTAGAATAGGTCTGAGGTCCTTTCTTCATGTATTCACTTTTGTAATATCTAGTTGGGAACCCTTTGTAGGCTTTTGTACTTCATATGTGTTGACCCGCCAGGACTTTGTAATCGAATAACATGACCTCTCGGTCTATTGTACTTGAAAACTTCATAAATGAGAAATGAACTTTGTTGACCTCTGCTTCCGAACTTTCTTTGTTTCTGTATGCTTTCATGCCTTTTGAGGCCTTTCGAATGTATCCTTTTGTGTTGTTGATCACTGATTTTTAATTTGGGCGTGAGTGTTTGCTTTGATTTATTGCCGATCGACATGGGCACTTTTCGGTCCCATCGTCGTCTTTCAAGACAACTCTGGATCAATTTGATAGATTGATGTTGTAAGAGTCTCCCAAGTTATTTGGAGACCATGCGTTGAGTTCCAAGGTCTCCGGGGATAATGCTTCTGGATGCAGGTCGCCTTTGGGTACCCTGGAGTCGTAATTGATCTGGATGTGGACGGTCCTTTTGGGCCGTATGAGATAGACATTTGCGTCCCCTTTGGCGCTTGCTTGCTTTTATGCCCTATAGGATTTTTGAATGCCTTATTTTGTTTATGGGTCATTGTAGCTTGCCGCGATAGCTCGTTCTGGTCTCCGGCTGATTGGGAAGGCTTTCCCCCACTTTCTTTTCTTGTCATGCTTTAGCCTGATGGGGAACTGACCGGATAAGCTTGAGTTGTCGAGGCCTGCTGGTTCATTTAGAGATCGTTCATGAAATTCTGGGCTCTTTGGGACGATATACCGTATGAAGTTCATCCTTCCGGTGCTTCGGTGAGTCCTGTTGATCTTAATGTGGATAATTCTTTCAGAGAGTGTAAGGTTGGCTTCCGTTCGAGGAGTTCGCCTATGTGAGGGGTGCTTCTTTGGGGCCTCATGGAGCTTTGGAGATTGGAGCTTTTGAGGTTTGCTCCTCTGGAGCGGGAAATGCGAGCCCGGACGCGTGCCTCGCATCTGGCATTGACGCTATGGAGCTCATCATGACCCTGCTTCTTGGAGGCTGGGGGTTCCAAATGTGAAATACTACCTGGAGCACGGAGATAATTCGCGTGGATCTTCGAGCTTAGTCTTCTGTTGGAGGATGTTTCCTAGGTCGCGTATTGACCCGTCGATTCGTATCGAGGCCATTTGGGTTCCTGGAGCTTACATCTAGCAGGTGACTTGTCGTTGCCTCTATTATATAAGAGGGGTGGCTTCGGCCTTTTTGCGAGAGTTCACTATTTTTGGGCAGTTGTTCTTTTGTTTCGGCATAGGGTTCCCTATCTTTTAAAGTGCGAAAAGCGTTGGTGCTTCTTTACTTTATTTTGCTAGTTCCGCCATAGTCATGGAGACCACCTCGAAATCGGGGCAAAGGGTGGAGAATGTTGTTCCCGGTGCTAGAGAGTAGAAGGATTTCGTTCTGGAGTCGGTGTCCTTGATAAGAGAGGAACACCTGGATATGGTGAGGCGATACTGCGGGTGGAGCAAGGGGATGACACTGCGGGTGTTTTCCCCAAGTGAAGGCATCGCGGATTTTGCTGATGGGTTCTTAAGCGTGTACCTATACCCTTTTGCATTTGGCCCTCTTTATGAGGTCGTGCTCGATTTTTGCTTGAAGTATCGGGTAACCCTGGCACAGATTCATCCATCATTTTGGCAAACGGTGCTGATAATGAGATTCTTCACGGAGAAAGCCGGACTTGATTTCACTCTTGATCATCTTATCAGGCTATATTGGCCTTTTCACCATCGAGGACCATTAACCTTGAGGGGTCGTTCACACATGCCCTTCATTGTTGATGATGATGAAGATGGAGATCGAGAGTGGGCCAGTTGGTTTGTCTAAGTCAGGACGGCGATTTTATTCCTGTGGAGTTTCTGCCATTCCCCAAAGGGTGGAATCACGCACGTAAGTGAGGCACTTTGCCGTTCCTTTGGATTTTGTTCATGGCGGAAATCAGCCAAGTAATTAGTGTTATTTCCCTTATTGCAGCAACTTCGTGGACGTCGGGCCAAGTTCATGATTTGCCCGGGTGGGTTCGGAGGTTCGTGACCCATTCGTCTTGCGACGAACGAAGGTGGCGAGCTATGTCTCATATCAGGTGGGGAGTGTACAATTAAGGTACGTGCATATGTTGCTTTTCTCCCGCTGATATGTACTCGAGGTGACACTTCCCCATCTCATTTATGCTGGATTTACCATTTTTTTTAGATATCAGATGGTTCCTTGAGGTGAGGCAGTGCTTTCCCAGAGAGGAGATGGAGTCGTCGGCCTCCGGGCTGAGAGACGGCAGCAGCAAGAGGGTCCGGGGGCCACCATGCGAAGGAGCTTTTAGTGGCGCCGACCTGGCCCATGTTTTTTAAGACGGGGCATCGCCCAAGTTAGCTGTCCCTGGAGTGCCTGTCTCTCGGCAAACGACTCCCTCGAGCAAGCCTATTATGCCCGGGGTCGATTCTTCCAGGGTTGAAGGAGCAGTACTATCAGGAGCGTGTTCTGATCTGGAGCAAATCTGCCATCTTCACTTAGCGGTGAGTTCGCGCATATTTCTTTCATATCCCGCATCTTTCTCCCCTTATTGAATCTTTCCTGCGCCTGTGATAGGCTTAAGTCCGAGTTGTCTCGTCAAAAGGCCAAGTTCCAGAGGATTCGGGATGGGGAGAATCCCTTAGGCTCCTCTGCAAGGAGAAAGAAGTTGAGCTGCAGCATTGGCGATTTCAGGCGTATCGGAGCTCGAACTATGAGAGCTATTTGATGGAGCAGGTAACTTTCTGTAGTGTTTTCTTTTCTTTTTTCTAATTTTAAGGCTAACTTCTTTTTGCCATATCAGCTACAGAAAAAGATAGAGGCCTTGATGTACCTTAAAGGTGACGTGAACCATGTCAGGGCAACTTGCGAGGAGCTAAGGGGCCAAGTGCAGGCTCAAGCCTTAGAGGACATGAGTGCCTCAGCTAGGATCCCTACCTTCGAGGTCCAGCTTAACTTATCCCGTGGTAGCGCCAAGGTTCAAGAGGATATGATTAAGAGACTGGAGTCTGACCTCTCAAAGGTCAGGGCCGAAATAATTGATGCCCGAGCGGAAGTGGCGTTAAGCCGAACTAGGGCGAATCGTGAGATAGTGATTTGCATAAAGGAGACTACTGACGCTCAATCTGAGTTGAGGTAAGCCCTTGATCGTGAGAAGAGGATCGAGGAATATATTTGCTACCGATCCCGGAGAGAAGTGTTTGAGGAAGTCAAAAAAAGAGGCTTTATTCTCTCGGAGGAATTGGCTCAAGCAATGGCGGACGAGGGCGACGCTCGGTCACTCCTCGTGGACATTTCAGAGAGTGATCTTGGCGGATTGTAGCCTTTTGGCGCAAAATATAGGCCCTATCATTTTGTAACCTAGTTTCCGGTGCGCACAGGGCATGCCTGTAGGTGGAGAATGTTTTTTCACAGGTAATATAAGGGGAAAT
Organism: Nicotiana glauca; assembly: GCA_026770625.1. Classification (NCBI taxonomy): domain Eukaryota; kingdom Viridiplantae; phylum Streptophyta; class Magnoliopsida; order Solanales; family Solanaceae; genus Nicotiana; species Nicotiana glauca. Next base: position 130,607 of record MU694582.1, on the reverse strand, counting down.
TTTAAAGTATTATTCCCTTTGTACCTTTTTTTCTGTCGTTGCTTTCGATTGCGTAAACCGGTTTTTGGAACTAGTCCCCGAGTCACGTTATGGCTCGAGTTCTGATTGGCCTTTCAGCTTTTTACCTCCTGCACTAGCAGAGGGTGACGACCCTTTGTGCTCGTGGACTGAAGCGGTTTTGCGGGCGCGTAGCCTGGAGATTTGTCTCGGCCATTGATAGCGTCGTTTGGGTCATGCTTTTAGGCATATTATGATTGAATTGCCCTCGAGTTTAGTCTCCGAGTTGGGATCCTGACTCGAGCTTATCTTATCCTCGAGCTTGTTTGGGCTGGTGATAATGATTTTCATTCTCTGCCCTTGGGCGTTTGGCGATTTTTCGGGTCTAGTCTCCGAGTCGCATTGCGATTTGAGCTGTAATTGACCCTTTGATCTTTTCGGAGGTTCCGGTTGGAGAAAGTGGCATTGATGTCATGCTCTACAGAGTATTATGGTTTTTGGGCCCAGTCTCCAAGTCGTGTGCAACTCGAGCTGTAATCGACCCTTAAATCTCATCTGAGCTCTCAGCCAGCGATGGTGGCCTTTCTGCTGCTTGGTCGTTGAGACCTTTTAGTATGAGGCCCAGAGGCTTGCTTAGCCGGCGACAATGGCACTTATGCTATTTGGTCGTGGAGAACTTTTAATGTGAGTCCCGAAGGCTTTACTTAGGTTAACTATTTTGGATCCGATCTCCGAATCGGGTCATGATTCGAGCTCACTTTAATCCTCAAGTTATCAGTTTTCAAGCTGGTGACAATGGCTCTTATGCTATATTATCGTGGAGACCTTTTGGTGTGAGGCCCGGAGGCTTGCTTAGCTGGTGGCAATGGCACTTACGCTGTTTGGTCGTAGTCGGGAATGTTTTGAGCACCTCGAAAGGTTCATATCTCATAGGTCGAGTAGATCGACGCTTTTGCGATTTTGGAGCCGACGTGGTCGGGACTCATTTTTTGCCTATTGAGGGAAGCCTGTGTTTAACCGGTTCTTTCCGAAGTAGATTTGGAGGATTTTTAGCGACAGTCGGGCGTTCTCGAGATGCATTTTTAGGGCTGTAGCAGCGATTTTGACCGGAGTCATCTACGTTTGGCCGGGGCCATTTTTTATCCCGAGAAGCAGTTTTAGGCGTCTACACCGAGGGTATTCCCTATAGGGATTCTTACAAATGCGACATATAGCCTAAACTGCGGGATTTTTCATGCCCATTGAGGTCTTACAGTTGACCATGCCTGTTGAGGTCTTACAGTTTATGGAGAATAGATCTGGTTTTGCCGAGGTTGCCCGTTATGTTTTTACAATTTCGGATTTTCTAGTGCGTGGCGATTGTTGATAGCCTCCGAGTCATCTATTTTACTTGAAGACAGCTTATCATGAGCTCAAAGTTGTTTTCCGGGGGCTTGGTGAGCCCGGAGTTCCAATCTTTGGGTCGTGCAAGTTGTCGAATTGCTCATGTTGAGTCTCTGAGTATATCGGATCAGTTTAGGCTTAAATACCGCCTTTAATAGACTCGGAACCATATTGCAAGGTCTACGTGAGCCCGGAGTCCTGACCCTAGGGTGGGGATGCTGAATCGTTTAAGTCTCCGAGTGTATCGGATTTGTTTGATGGATGGCATTAGCCGCGAATATGCCAAAATAATCTTTTTTGAAACACAAAATGCCGAAAAGAAATCCCTTGTTGCTTGGAGCAGATATAGGCCATGGCGAAAGTGCCAAAAATATATTTTTATTGATCGGCAAAAATATAAGCTGCAAATACACGTTGTCCTGTTGCTGTGAGTTTGGTCCACACGGGTACGACTTTCCTAATTATCCGATGTGCTTGTATGATTCCATATTGGAAAATTTCAGGAGTGGGAGAGGATCATGAACTTCGTCGGGTCCTTTCCCCGGGGATATGCAGTTTTGCTAATAATCTTGTTGCGAAACCTTCTTCTTATTTGAAACCCGGTCGAGGAAAGAATGCCCGGGGGCCCCGTGGTGGCCGTGGATCCTCGAGCGGGATCTAGAACTACTGAATGCCTCAGCTGGATGCCTGTGTACATATTAGCAACAAGAAAGGAAAGGAAATGATAAAAGGAAGCTACGTTTCAGGGAGTAAGCCCCTCGGCAGTCGTCCTCCTCGTTCGGCCAGGCCTGGACAAGGATGTGGTTGTCCTTACCTTTTGACCTCATTTGAGGGTGATGCCAGGCGAGGGATCTCCTCCTATCACTTGCAGCTAGATGCTTTGGCCTTGCGTCTGTCATGGGTTTTACACCTTTGGAGGAGCAGGGTCGAAATTGCATCCCGGGTGATGTATTTGCCGTTGTTTGTACAAAGCGTCTGTTACATACGTCGCTCGATGTATTAGCCTGAGCTCGGGTGGTCCACGCAAGGGGAGCGATTTGGTCGTTATGGCAATCGCCATTAGGAACATGTCAGAGGTCTGTCCCGAGGGGGGCATTGGGCCGGATTGCTCTATTGGCTTTGGCCCGACATCATCGGTATAATTTTGACCGATACACCTGTACTCATAAATGTATGTTTTATTTGAAATGAGCCGAATGAAAGAAGGTATTACCAATACATAAATGCGATACCAAGGTGGAATCTCGGCATCCTTTTTCTCGAGCGAGAGGGTATCCTTGGGGAGTATTTCCTGCAACTATCCTTTTCTGGTGACGGGCATTTGCATTCCATGTTCTTTGGATCTTCGTGGGATGCCACCATCCTTTAACAGTTGTGATGATATGCCACAGCTTGCTGGCTCTATTTTTTTCGATTTCCTCCCATCCGTGAAGCTGGATCCGGGTTTGCCAGCTTAGTGATACTTTGTGGTTACCTTTGTTGAATGGCGTAGTTGTTGCTCTTTTGGGTCTGTAACTCCGAGCATTTTATGATTCCCGTGGCTGGCCATGGTTTCCCTGGATGGGTTTTGGTTGAATATATCTGAGCCACTTAGAGTTCTCGGCTTCGCGTATGGTGACCACTATGCTTGGAACTGCAACGTTGAAGTTAAGCTCCATTGAGCGAGGTTTCCTTACCGGTTGCGTCTTGTTGAATCTGGTACCATTGGAGGTTCCTCGAAGGTGTTGTCTTAGGGATATTGCCTTGTTGTTGTTAGATGTGTTGTACCTCGAATCGTCTCATCCATTCGTATCATGTGTATGATGGCTCCATTCATTCAGTGACATCTTCTCTATTAGGAGTCTGCCCGGATATGCTGATCCCGAGGAGGTTTTTCGAGGGTCGTCCACGACTCTGACTTGGGTCTGGTGTTGGTTGCTAGTAGCTGACCAGGCCTCGACCAGAAATTCGACCAAGCTTTGCTTGAACTGCTCCGGAGTCGTCGGGTATGCTTTTTTTGGGTTTTGGGGGAAGGTCTGTGCCGCCCCACTATTCGAGACTGGGAGCGGTCTCGTTTGTCATGTCTTAGAGTGGGGTGCGGCTTCCTATGATACTTTATTTCTTCTTCTCCCGGCCTTCAGTGCATTGGTCCATTTTGGTATTATTTTGATGGTATTGGCGTGTGCTTCTACGGATCATGCTAGTACGATGAGCGGGTCCCCGAGATTAGATGTCGAACAATGGCGCTGTGTCATGGTTTCTTCCGGGGGAATTTCTTCAAATCTCCTTATCAGGACGGGCCCAAGTTCTTCATTTTGGAGGTTGTCTTTCCTGGATGTGCATACTTGAGTGGTGATACACCCGTGAGGACTTGGGGTCCTGTCACTCCTGGGGAATTTTGTCATTTCTGACTTCTGCAAAATGAGTCCCGAGATTGTATCTCTGGAAGACTGTTTGTAAGGCCCCGTGAAATCCCTACTCAAAAACCCGGATCCCGTGGTGCCAAGTTAGGAACATGTGTTAGAAATTAATAAATATGCAAGAAATTGCAAGAAAATTGCAAGAAATGCGGTCCAGAATGCGGTCGCATAATCAAAATGCGGACCGCATATCTGCCGCAGAGTGAGGCAGAACGTTGGTTAAAATTGAAGTCTGTTATGCGGTCGAAATGCGGTCGCATAATCGAAATGCGGACCGCAT
>MU694582.1:82251-106688 GCA_026770625.1 Nicotiana glauca | reverse complement strand
ATGAATTTGAATTATTTTCGTGAATTAGGCATTAAGGCATGATTTGAGTTCAAACAAGACGAGATAACATTTAAGTTTAATAAACTTTCGAATAAGCATAAGTGATTAAGGTTAATTCTAGTTTCAAATAGTTGTAAATAATTAATTCCAACGGTTCAAATCATCTAACAATGTGAGTTTAAACTAGTTATAGGATAATTAGTTTCTTTTGAATATACTATTTGTCGATTCCGTATTTTATTTTTAATTTTAATTTTAGTAATATTCCTTTCCGTTAACATTTGTCTTAATCTAGCAATTAATATGTTACGGGTTTTTTTTAAAGCATGTAATTAATTAGAATTTTTCTCTTTTATTTTAGAGACGAATTTAATAGAAAAATGTAGTCACTTTAGGATTATTCTTTTAAAAAATAAACGAGATGAGCCTCGCCAAATAAAATGCACAAGCTGCGGGGCCCTCGATAATTGGATATAATAATTGTATAGACTTCGGGACATACCGTCTTAGAAAATTTCACGGCATTCTAAAAAATATAACGCGTTAGACTCTATAGGCGCGTACTTTAATAATATTATCTCCCTAAACTCGGGTGCACATTTATGTGACCCAAATCCAAATCTCAACGGAGTTGAAATGTGTCGATAACCACGGGTACATTGACTGTGACGTAGTTCGAGATACGTTTTCACAACGTTGCAATTCTTTTTTGTGAAAATAATAATAATAATAATAAAAGCGTTTCAAAGTTAAAATTTGCACATAAGTTCATAATTGTAAAATCATATAATTAAGTCGAATATGACAGTTGAGCGATCGTGCTAGAACCACGGAACTCGGGAATGCGTAACACCTTCTCCCGGGTTAACAGAATTCCTTATTCGGATTTCTGGTGCGGGGACTGTTAAACAGAGTCAATATTTTCCTCGATTCAGGATTAAACCGGTGACTTGGGACACCATAAATCTCCCAAGTGGCGACTCTGATTCTTTAATAAATAATCCCGTTTCGATTGTCCTTTAATTGGAAAAACTCCCTTGCTACCCCTGCGCGGGCCAAAGGAGGTGTGACAGTCGGGAAGGGATAACAGATAAAGATAAATAAGTTAGGATCTATACTATCAATCTTGTGCTAAATGATGAAGAACAAATAAAGAAACAATAAAATACTAAGGCGACCTCGGGGTCGATGAAGACTGATAATTTAGAAGAAAGAGAGAGATACAGAGAGAGAGATATTATTGCATTGTGAAGAAGAGGAGAAACATCAATCCCTTACAAGGTAGGGTGAGTCCCCTTTATATAGGCAAGGGGACTCGGTAAAGTTCTAGTATATTAATTGCAAGAATACAAAGATGGGACGGCTTGACGCAAGTCCTCTCAGTAGGCTCCAGATACCCCAAACTTGTCAGGTGTAGACATTTGCCTAGGAGACTTCCTCTTTTATCCCGACCTCGGACCTTGTTTCTCTCGAGTCGGTCTTCGTCGAACCCTGAGGCCGAGGGCTCGATCGTGGCTTTCCACCCTCGGGGTCTCGGGGAAGGTTTCTAATTTGTCTTGATAGCAAAAAATCAAGTCTTCTGATTTTACCGCGTACAATCTCAGTGCTATCAATTGTGGACACATCTATACAATTGGAACTTGTACCAATCAAACGATTATCATAAATCTCTTTCACTGTTACATACAACGGGTATTCAGTGAAATTCAAGTTTTTCTTCTTTAATTCCATTTACACCTTAAGACCCGTATTGTTATAAATTAGGATCGGTGGCAAACCATCCTTTGGGAGAAAGTTAATCTCCAATGTGTTTAAATCACAATCGATTCTAATCTGTTCCGAAATAACTGTAACTAAATTGTTGTAGCTCAATGCCCACTCGATTATTACACAATCGCTGACGAACTTGATAAACTTGTTTTCTTCCCATTCACTACTATAAAGAACGTAAACTGTAAAAATCTCCATCAAACGAAAAGTTGAAATCAAAATTGCAGCAAAAATAAAAATTGCACTGATTGCAGCAAAAAAAAATTCACTTTCCGTATTTGATTTGCTGTTAATTCGAGATGAAGAAGAATTTCTAGGGTTTTTGGAGTTGCATTGACTGCAAGATCGCATTTTTGTAGATTTGAGGAAGTATAATGGAAAGAATGAGAGAAAATCCCATTGAAAGATACAAAATCCCGCTTCTCAATCCAAAAAACGGAAATAACGCTCCTTTTTTCAGATATGGGTCTGTTATTTTTGGGCTACTCACTTGTAAATTGATATATGGGCTATAAAGTTGAAAAGGAGGCAGCCCAGTTGTTTTAATATTAAACTTTTCTAATTATAATTACCCTAGGGACTCCTAATATATGGTAATATTTTTCCATCAAAGAAACTACCATATATGCATTACTACAGAATATTATCTGATATATTTGGAAGACAAGGTAAATAATTTATTACCTTATATGTGAGCTATACTAAAAGTCTCTAGAAATGACGGTAAATTTCTAATATTCTCCCACTTGACCCACATATTAAAATCGAATAATCCTTTATGAGAGATAAACATATAATTTGGCCATAGACGTTATCACTCAACTAAAAGTTATGCAACAATCACTTTAGCTTGAACATATCATCACATGAATCATGGCAGTCATGCTTTTAAATAAGTAATCCCTTTCATGTATTATAATGTACAATATGTTCCAACAAAGTGTCAAACAACTTTATGAATGAACTTAATATAAGTCATTCAGAGTCCAACATTATTGATCCAATGATCACAAAATAATACATGAAAATCAAAGTGTGCATTGTCATGTATACCAAAATAAATATAATGTCTAGACAAACTATTAGAGAATAATGCAAGGCTAGATTGAGATACTAAGACCCATATGGGTTACATGATCCTTGAAAATATTAGCCGGAAGACCTTTATTTATAGGATCAGAAATCATCAAAGTAGTACTAATATGCTCAAAATTCACATTTTGCTTTTTTACGGTCTTTAACCATCAAGTACTTTATGTCAATGTGCTTGTTTCGGCTGCCACTTTTATTATTCTTAGAAAAGAAAACTGCAACTGAATTGTCACATAAGATTCTCAATGGCCTTGAAATGGAATCAACAATCCTAAGGCGGGAAATAAAGTTTTTCAACCATAATGCATGTGATGTTGCTTCATAGCATGCTATAAATTTAGCTTCCATTGTGGATGTTGCGACACTGGTCTGCTTGACACTTCTCCAAGACACAACACCCCCAGCAAGAAGGAAAATGTATCTTGAAGTAGATTTACCAGTGTCTTTGCATCCACCAAGATCAGAGTCTGAATATCCAATCACCCCCAATGAGTCAGAGTATTTGTATGTGAGCTTAAACTCCTTGGTTCCTTGCAAATATCTCAAAACCCTTTTACCATCTTTCCAATGGTCAAGACCAGGGTTAATTTTATATCTGCCAAGCATTCCTACCGCAAAAGCATTATCAGATCTAGTACAGACCTGTGCATACATAAGGCTGCCAACAAGCGAAGCATATGGAATGTCTTTCATTTGCCCCCTTTCTTATGTATTTTGTGGACATTGATTCAAAGAGAATTTGTCACCTTTAATTATGGATGCTGCTATAGTTGAACAGTTTTTCATCCTGAATCTTTCTAGAATTCTTTCAATATAGGCCTTTGGAAACAAACCAAGTAATCTTTGGGATCTGTCTCTGTGAATCTCTATGCCAATGACATAAGAGGCTTCACCCATATCTTTCATCTCAAAATTTCGGATAATGAATTTCTTAGTTTTGTGCAACAATCCCAAATCACTACTTGCAAGCAAAATGTCATCCATATATAAGACTAAAAAAATATATTTGCTCCCACTTATTTCAAGGTATATACACTGATCAGTGATGTTCTCCGTAAATCCAAATGAAGAAACAACATTATGAAATTTAATATACCATTGGCGGGAAGCCTGCTTAGCCCATAAATGGATTTATTCAACTTGCAAACAAGGTGACTTTTTTCCTTACCACAAAATCATTCAAGCTGACGCATGTATACCTCCTCTTCAAGATCTCTATTCAGGAAAGTTGTTTTCACATCCATTTGATGTAACTCTAAATAAAAATGAGCTACTAATGCCATGATTATTCTCAATGAATCCTTCTTTGATACTAGAGAGAAGGTTTCATGATAATCAATTCCTTCCCTTTGAGTAAAACTCTTGGCTACAAGTCTGGCTGTATATCGTTCGATATTACCAGAAGGGTTCATACATGCATTGATTCAGTCGAAGAACCTGCTCCTGAGCTGAGTCTCTTTTAGTTTTAAAGACTAACTTGGAATCTGTGGTAGAGGATCCCTTTGGTAATTTGATGAGATCCTAGACTTTGTTTTTAGCCATAGATTCTAACTCTTATTTTATGGCATCATACTAAAGTGTGGAGTTTTCTCCACTTGTGGCTTGTGAAAATGGTCATGGATCATCTTTTGATCCAATATCATAATCAGACTCTTGTATATATACAACATAGTCACTAGAAATTGCTGGTTTTTAAACTCTTGAGGATTTTCTCACTCTCATTGGTTCAGGCACTTCTTCAGTAGGTTCAAGTAAAATGGGTTGATCTTCATGTGGCTCATCAAGTGGTGGTGGTGGCTCTTGAACTTATTTTTGTTCAGATAATTCATGAGAATTTTTCTGAGCAACATTCAAGTTTTCAATAAATAAAGGTACTACATGTGATTCCCTTATTTCTTCCAATTCCACCCTTTGAGTCAAACCACTCTCACTCTCTTCATGCTCCTCAAGAAATTTAGCGTTTCTAAACTCAACAACTTTAAGACAATCAGAAGGACAATAAAACATATATCCCTTAGAGTTAACTGTATAGCCTATAAAATAACCGCTTATTGTTCTTTCATCCAACTTCTTTAGTTCTGGGTTATAAACCCTTACTTCAGTTGGACATCCTTAAACATGTAAATAATTTAAAATAGATTTCATTCTTTCCATAACTCAAAAGGTGTTTGGGGACATCCTTAGATGGAACCCTATTTCAATATACCCAGCGGTTTTCAAGGCTTTACCGAATAAGGATAGAGGTAAACATGATCTGCTAATCATGCTTCTTACCATGTCTATTAATGTCAGGTTCTTTCTTTATGCCACGCCATTTTGTTGTGGTGTTCTTGGCTTGGTAGATTGAGAAATTATACCTTCACTTTCAAGAAAATCAGTAAATGAACTCTTAACTTATCACTTATTTGTGTACCTACCATAATATTCTCCACCTCTATCAGATCGTACAATTTTGATCTGAGCACTAGTTTGTTTCTCTACTTCTGTTTTGTAAACTTTAAAAGCATCAAGTGCTTCTGATTTGGGAAACAGAAAATAGAGATACATATATCTTTAGTAGTCATCAATAAACGAGATAATATATATCTCACCATTCAAGCAAGGGGTAGGAAAATGTCCACATATATTTGTAAGCATGATCTCAAGTAATTGAGAACTCCTTTTGGCACATTTAGTTGATTTGTTGGTCTACTTACCCTTTATGCAGTCCACACAAGTCGCAAAGTTAGAAAAATCAAGAGCTTTTAGAACTCCATCATTAACCAACCTTTTGACTCTATCAATAGAGATGTGTTCCAATCTCTTATGCCAAAGACTTGATGAGTTCTCATTGATAATACACCGCTTAGTGCCAATTTCTTTGTCATGAAAAGTCAAAACATTGCATTCAAATGTGGGGTCCTAGCTCAAGTTTATATAAATTTTCATTCAAATTTCCAAAACCAATAACTTTATTATCTTTCAAAAGTCTTAAAGAAGACTAATGAAAATTCAAATCATATTCACTAATAGATAGTCTTGAAAAAGAAATAAAATTTCTAAAATAGATTGGATTTAAAAGTATTTTCTAAATCTAAGTGGAAATCATCTTTCAAAATGACCTTATAAGTCCCCACGTCTTCCATACGTGAACACGTCCTATTGTCAGAATAGCGTATTGTTCACTTCCTATCGACTTCCTCTGAGTTAGAAAGCCCTGCATGATTTTTGCAAAGTGAATTGCAGTACCAGAATCAATCCACCATGCATTATTAAAAACTTCAATAAAATTAGATTCATAACATACAAAGGTAAAATTACCTTTTTTTTCTCAAGCCATTTCTTGTATTTCAGGCAATCCTTCTTCTGATGCTCATTCTTCTTACAAAAACGGCAAGCATCTTTATCAAAGGTATTTTTCTTCTTCATGGGAACACTTTTTCCCTTATTTGAATTTCTCTTACTATGAGTAACCATATTAACACTTTTATGTGTCTCATGCTTCAACCTCTCTTCTACTTGAGCACACATGGTCAAAAGTTCATTGATTAACCATTTATCCATATGTGTGTTGTAAGAAATCTTGAACGGACCATATTCGCAGGAAGTGAGTTGAGAATGAAATGCACAAGAAATGGTTCAGATGTATCAACCTCAAGGGACTTGAGTGTAGCAGCAATGTATCTCATCTCCATAATGTGCTCACGCAGTGTACGACTCTGTCAAAAGTCATACTTGAGAGCCTCTTCATTAGGGTGCTAGACAATGCCTTGTCAGAGCTTACGAGTTGTTCATCAATTACCTTCATGTAAGCTTGACCTTATCGCTATTAGGGATAGAGCCCCTAATGTTTTGACTTATGTGAGCTTTGATGAGCATTAAATATAAGCAATTAGATCGCTCCCACCACTCATAATCAGCCTTAGCCGCTGGCATACTTGATTTCGTTGGAATATGTGGTTCATCCACCCAGAGTGCCGGGTCCAGATCCGAGCACCCTTAAGTGAGAAGGACTTTCTCCTTCCATTTAGTATAATTATCACCAGAAAGTATTGGAATTCGAGCATGTTCATTAAAATTAGCAGTAGAAAAAGCTGTAAATACTGCAAACAAGGATAAACATACATAAGCTATGAAGTACAATCCATCAAAGGTGAATCGCGTAAAATACTGATTCTAAGTAAATTCCAGACTCTCCTATGGGCAAAGGTTGCAACCCATGTATCGAATTTACTTTACTTTATTAGACTAGTAAACCAAAACACATAGAAATTAATCTGTACATATGGGCATAAGATCATTTTCAACTTAAAGATTTACTATCTCATTCCAATTTCGCACCAAAATGGTTACCTCCTTGTAGGGCCGGGATACCATTTTAATAAGATAAATGGACTAAATAAATATCATTATAATTTTTAATCACTAGTGATTACATAACTTAATTTCTTTTATATCAAGTACTCAAGATGCCGTGGCTACTCCTAAGTACATCACATAAAAGAAAACTCATATGAAGTCTTACATGATTTGTTCGAATAATCAACTCATACAGACTATTAAGTGATTTCAAAATGGGCGCACGAATTAAATAAGCACCAATCTTCTATAGCTTATAAACAAAAATTAATTCTTATAATTAATCTTGATATTATAAGAACAATTCCAAACAGTAGTAAAACAAACAGAATTTGATCATGATGTTTCTATACATCACACAAATATATTCAATTTCCTCCCAAACAGAAAACCTTTATCAAATAATTCAATTTTAGTCAAAATTAAGTCGAAATGGATATTGTAATTAAGACTCAACCTCGCATATTAAAACCACAATAGCACATTCAAAGATAGCTTGGGTTTCATAAATGAAGATAATACCAGATGAAAATAATTACTACTACTACTTAAAGTAGTACTACTATTTTGCATATAACTATTTTCAAAAAAGTCTTGAACCCATATAAACATATAGATCCATCACTAATATATTCTGACGAAAGTCCTCAACAAAATAAATTATCATTATGAGCTATCGACATATACTACTAATTATATACAGTCTAATGTTTAATTAATTAAAAACTTATTTTGTTATGCAGGGAAATAACATAATTGATCAGAGATGGCAAAAATTGGACGAAAGCACCCATTACACAAATTGTCCAGATCCAATTTTGGAATAGCATATTAGAGAAGATTCTCTTACTATTAAAGCATGTAATGAAAATATCTCGGCAGAGATACATAAAGCTCATAAATTTGGTAGTTAATTACAACATTCATAACCAAGAACCTCAACTTTAATTTGCCGACTAAGATCAACTCCATGTTTCAAACTTATTGTTATCGAAATATGATAATAAAATTAAAACGATGTTCTTAATCATTATTAACATGATGAGATACTGAACAACACAACTAAAAGCAGGCTTTGGTACCACGATGTAGAACTTAAATACGTACATAGAGCCGTCGTAGCAGAACTTAAACAAAGAACGTACCTTCATCCATAATTGTTCAAGTATTGTGGAGTAGCCTTGGAAAAACTTTGATAGAAAATCAATGGAGCCTTCTAAATTATGCCTATCGTAGGATGCCAGACTGGTGGAGTCACATGCGTATTTATAGGTAGGCTAAGGAGTCTTAGGCAAAAACTTAGCCTTACGGACTTCTCTATAAATTATAATTACTCTAGGGACTCCTAATATATGGTAATTTCTTTCCATCAAAGAAACTGCCACACATGCATAACTATAGAATATTATCTGATAGGTTAAATACTTTATGTTTGAATATGATTTTATTATTGCTAATTCTTATCGGCCTTGTTAATGTCTTGGTTGCATTTCCTTGATGATGATTTTATTACGTCAATCAATACTTTATTCAGATACTTGTGGAGAGAATGAGAATCTTTTTAGGCAATTTAACTTAAATACTTCATTTGGATGTTCAATTTTATAAAAAGAACAAATTAGAAACGTATCAACTTATAAGTTCAAAATCAAAAAATTGAAATATCCAAACCGATTAATTCGAAGTTGAACTTAAAAAATTCTATCTAATCTGAATTATTTGAATTGAATTTAGATTATCATTTCTTCAATTCGAAAACCAAAAATCCATCTTGAATTTTTCATATTCAATCTGAACCACCCGAACGCTGCCCTTGATACAAATATTTGTGCGCCACGATTTTGGAACTCACAGAACTGGTCCTACAATTTATTAAATGCAGATACCCCTTTTCGTAGAAGCAACGCAATGTAGTTTTTGTTTATATTTGCAACGGAATATAGTCCGTAAAATCGCTTGCCAATGTGCAGAAGCATCTCTTCATTCATTTACTACAATTTTGTCTTAACTTTTGTTAATTAATTCCTAAAGTTTGGTTTCTCACATCTTAATTATTTTTATATCTTAAGCTGCAAGAATTTCTTGAGGCGCAGAATTTCTCGTAGATGAAAGTTACAAATACGGAGAAGCTTTGATAATACGGAAAGCTACTCTCAAGGAACTGGAATTCTTTTCTTCTAGCCAATTCAAGTCACGTAGCTTATGAAAGCTTTCCAATAATCTGTTGTCTTTCCAATATAAAAAAAAATAAAAAATTACTCAAACTTAATTAACCAATGCCCACAAATTCTAACTTATAATACCACTTTTAGGAAAAATGTCAAATAAAATCTAGCCAGCCTGTGCATAGCTGAAAATGTTTAGATTTTTGTAGAAGAGTAATTAATTACACGAACGCTGTTGTCATTTATTCTAATCTTCTTTTTATTGTCTGCGAGAAGAAGTGTCAAGATTTCTTGGTGTATATATAAAATTTAATTTAATTTTCAATTTCTAAATTTTGAAGATATTCAAATGATATGTTGTGATACATGTTGACAGTCCGTTTCTGAAGGAATTTGTGAAAGAAAACATTATACCAATGAAATTGCCAACTGCTTATAAAAACGAACAACAATTAGGGGAAATGGCCAATATTACACAAAATACCTTTATTTTATCCTCGTTACTCTTTGGGTTTGTTCATGCCTTTGTGATGTTTGTCAATCGTCTCGTACAATTTAGGGAAAGTTACACAAATATCCCATATAAGTTTCAACTTACTAACCTCTAGCCAATATTCCGAAAAATCGAAACAAATAAGGAATTTTTTTAATGGGTATAGTCAAAATTCATTGAAAACATATAGATAAGTCAATATACAAACAATTGAAATGTGATCAAGCAAAGCTTTTTATGGCAAATAACAAACAATAAATGAAGAACAAGTATGAAAGATCCCCTTTATATAGGAGGGAAATCCTTTATAGGACTAAACGTGTTAACCGTGAAGGCGTGGATATATGATGGCTGGACGTGACATCTTGAAATAGGCCCCGGATAGGCCAGCTTTGTAATATTAAGTCGTGTGCCTTGGGAACTCCCCTCTCACCTGTTGTAGCACGCTATAGTTGTCGGAATGCAATGTCCTCCGGGCTGATACTGGCGACCCCCGAGGGTGAGTCACGATCTTGGCTTTGAGCTTCTAGAGTAAGAGATGCTGAAAGATATTCTTTTATTGCTTGGCGTAAATACATATTGTTTCATTGTTGTGAGCTCGGCTCAAGCGTGCATGGTTCGCTTGACCGTTTGGCCTGGTACATCATTTCCTATTGGAACCTCATTTGTCATTTCTCGAGAAATGCGTGGACATTGCCTCGTTAAAAACCTTGCCAGAAAAAACCCATATCGGGATGAAAAACCTGGTCGAAGGAAAAGAGTGCGACGTTTGCTCAAGGATATTTGTGGGATTTTGCAATCGGACGCCCTAGCAGTATACCACTTAAGCATCGATACATTCCAGTTGCTCGAAAGTTGTTCGCCCTCCATGGTGCCAAGCTTATAGGATCCTTTGCCAACTATCCCGAGGATACGGTATGGCCCCTCCCAATTTTGGCCCAGCTTCCCTTTATTAGGGTTCAGGGTATTGAGAGTAACCTTCCTTAGGACCAAATCCTTGATCCCGAAATATCGGAGATTTGTCCTTCTGTTGTATTATCTTTCGATTTTTTGCTTCTGGACAGCCATTCGAACCAACAAAGCTTCTCGTCTTTCGTCAAGCAACTCGAGGGCTGTTGTCATGGCCTCATTGTTTGAACCCTTATTAGTGTGTCGAAATTTGGCGCTTGGTTCCCCGACTTCCACAGGTATTAGTACTTCGGCGCCATATACTAGAGAGAAGGGTGTTTCCCCGGTGCTCAATTTTCAAGTTGTCCGATATGCCCACAGCACCTCGGGCAGCGTCTCTCTCCATTTTCCCTTGATGCTCTCCAATTTCGTTTTTAAGTTCTGAATGATGGTTTTATTTGTAGATTCGGACTAGTCGTTTGCACACGGGTGGTACGGTATTGACAGGATCCTCTTGATTTTATTATCTTCGAGGAACTGTGCTACCTTGCTCCCGATGAACTGCCTCCCATTATCGCATGTTATTTCAGACGGGATTCTGAACCGGCATATAATGTGATCACATATGAAATTGATGACTTCCTTCTCTCTTATTTTTTCGAAGGCCTGCGCTTCCACCCATTTTGAAAAGTAGTCAGTCATAAACAGAATGAATCTAGCCTTACCTGGAGCCGTCGGCAAAGGGTCGACAATGTCCATTCCCCATTTCATGAATAGACATGGTAATAAAACGGAATGTAGTTGCTCGTTGAGCTGGTGGATCATGGGAGCAAACCTCTGACACTTGTCGCATTTCTGGACGAATTTCCTGGTGTCTTTTTCCATGATGTCCCAGTAGTAGCCCGCTCTGATCACCTTTCGGACTAAGGAATCAGCCCCGGAGTGATTTCCACAGATGCCCTCGTGGATTTCTTAGAGCATATAATCTGTGTCACCCGATCCCAAGCATACCGCTAGGGGGCCATCGAAAGTTCTCTTGTACAGAGCTCATTTTCGTCGAGTGAGAATCGGGCTGCTTTGGTTCGCATGGCCCTCGATTCTTTTAGATATGCGGGTAACTTCCCGTCCTTCAGATAAACGATATATTTATTTCTCCAATCCCATGTTAGGCTGGTGGAGTCAATCTCCGCGTGACCTTCCTCGACCATAGATTTGAACAATTGAATGATAGCTCTTCTTCACCAGAAGATCCCAGATTCGCGAGGGCACCGGTCTCGCTGTTCTGCTCTCGGGGTACATGGACCAAGGTCCATTCTTTGAAGCGACATGATGTGATTTGGATTTTGTCCAAATACCTCTGCATCCTGTCCTCTCGGGCTTCGTAGCTTCCGTTCACTTTGCTTACTATGAGGAGCGAATTGCATTTTGCCTCGATGGTCTTAGCTCCCAAACTTTTGGTCAATTCTAAGCCTGCAATCATAGCCTCATACTCGGCTTCATTGTTAGTTAGTTTTGCAGTTTTTATGGATTGTCTGATTATGCCGCCGACGGGCAGCTTTAGGACTATACCGAGCCCGAATATTCGTATGTTTGCAGCACTGTTTGTAAACAGGGTCCATACCCCAAAGGACGTGCCTGATTTTCATAAAAGTTCTTTCTCTACCTTGGGCACGAGGGATAGTGAGAAATGGACCACGAAATCTGCCAGGATTTGGGACTTGATGGCCATCCGAGGTTGATACTCGATATTATACCCTCCAAGTTCAATGGCCCATTTGGCTAATCGACCCGATAACTCATGTTTGTGCAGTACGCTCCGGAGGGGATAAGTTCACAGAACGCAGATATGGTGATACTAAAAGTAAGGCTTCAGCTTGCGTGAGGCACTTATCAGTGTGAGAGCCAATTTTTCCAGATGGGGATACCAGGTTTCAGCGTCCCCAAAGGTTTAGCTTACATAATAAATAGGAAATTGTGTACCTTGCTCTTCTCGAACTAGTACGCTGCTTACCTTTATTTTGGACACGGCCAGGTATAGGTATAGCGTCTCATCCTCTTTGGGTATGTGCAACAAAGGTGGGCTAGTCAGGTACCGTTTTAGTTCTTCTAGGGCATGCTGGCACTCTGGAGTCCATTCGAAGCTGTTCTTTCTTTTGAGTACGGAGAAGAAATGGTGGCTTTTATCTGATGATCTTGATATGAATCTGCCCAGGGCCGCTATCCACCCTGTTAACCGTTGGACGGCTTTTATATTGTTCACCACCATTGGCGGATCCACATACACACTTATGGGTGCTTAAGCACCCATTACTTTTGATCATATTTAGTAATTTACATAGGTAATTGTGCAAATATTTAGATAAATATTGAGTGAGCACCCACAACAAAACTCTTTTTTCCTCTTCTTTTGAAATTTTAATCAGCGAGCACCCATGACTTTAAAATCCTGAATCCGCCATTGTTCACCACCATGATCTCTTTGATAGCTTTTATTTTGCTGGGGTTGATCTCTATCCCCCTATTTGAAACCATGAAGCCTAGGAATTTTCTCGAACCTACTCCGAAGGCACACTTCTCGGGGTTGAGCTTCATTTTATAGCTTCTAAGGATGTTGAAAGTTTCCTGCAAATGTGCCAAATGGTCCTCTGCGTGTAGGGATTTGACTATCATATCATCAATATATACTTTCATTGATTTGCCTACTTAATGCTCGAACATTTTATTAACTAGGCGCTGGTATGTTGCTCCCACATTTTTTAGCCTGAAGGCCATTACGTTATAGCAATATGTACCATACTTCGTGATGAACGAGGTCTTTCCCCTATCCTCGGGATTCATCTGGATTTGATTATACCCCGAGTAGGCATCGAGAAAAGTGAGGGTCTCATGGCCGACCGTATCATCGATCCAACGATCGATATTAGGCAATGGGAAGAAATCTTTGGGGCACGATTTATTCAAATATTTATAATCTACACCCATTTTTAGCTTGTTCCCCTTTTTTGTCACTACTACTATGTTAGTTAGCCATTCGGGATACTTTACCTCCCTAATGGATCCGATTTTAAGAAGTTTCGCTACCTCATCTTTGATAAATGCATGTTTTATCTCGGACTGTGGTCTTCTCTTTTGCTTTATGGGTTTGAATTTGGGATCAATGCTTAGCCTGTGAGAGGTTATTTCTGGAGAAATTCCTATCATATCTAGGTGGGAACATGCAAAACAGTCGATATTGTTACTGAGAAATTGAATAAACCTTGTTCTGAGTTCAGGTGTCAGCACCGTTCCCAAGTATACCTTGCGATCCGGGAGGTGGTTGACAGGAATGGTCTGCTCCAGTTCCTTGACAGTTGATTTGGTTGCATCTGATTCCTCGTGGGCGACGAAAGTTCAGGGGGCGAAGAAGTATTCCTCGTCGTCTTTGGGGGTGTACACGCTTCCCTCCTCGTCCAGGACCAGGCATGCGAGGGTTGGTATCTCGTGGTGGACCGTGAACATTTTTTGCACTGCCCGTTTTTCTCCATGTATGGTCGTGATGCCATCCCTCGTGGGAAACCTTATCACCTAGTGCAAGATTGAGGGCACTGTCCTTATGTTGTGTATCCAAGGCTTGTCGAGTAAGGTGTTGTATCTCATGTCACCGTCGATGACCTGGAACTCAGTGTTCTGGATTGCGCCAGACGTGTTGATCGGGAGGGTAATCTCTCCTTTCATTACTTCATCGATCATGTTGAAGCCATGGAGGATTCGAGGGACGGGAACGACTTGATTGAGCAGCCCCAGTTATTCTACTACTTACAACCTGATTATGTTGGCCGAACTGCCTGGATCCACGAGCACGCGCTTTATTCTAATGTTGTTTAAGAGAAACGAGATTACTAGCACGTCGTTGTGCGGTTCCATCATAGCCTCGAGATCCTCCTCGCTAAATATGAGGGTATCTTAGGGTACACGTTCTCGGGCTGGTCTTTCTTCCATAGCGGACGTTCTCGTTCGTTTGAACGTGGCTTCTTGGGAAGAAGTGGTTCCCCCAATAATTATGTGGATATTATGTTGGAGGACCTTCCCTTTCGTCTGGGTTGAATCTGGTGGTGTGTTGGCCTGTACGACGGTCGTGTCCTTTTCTCTATTTTTTTCGAGGTAGTTTTTCTTAACCCCGTTTACCTAGTCAGACATTTCGACCTGAAATCAAGAGATCTTGGACAAGAAAAAGTGTGAAAGATAACTTGTGTTTGTGCACTAAAACCAGTAAGAAAATAATCACTATTAATTTTAGCCCCACGGTGGGCGCCAAATTGTTTACCGTGAAAATGGTAACGATAATTAAATTTGTAAATAGGATTCTAAAAATACGTGATCAATTTTTATACTAATTGTTAGAGCAAGTGATGCTAAGAATATGAAGTTTAACGATAAAATACAAGCTAAAATGGGGTAGTAATCAAACCGAGGGGCTTGCTGCCCTGGCTTCGGGCTGGTCGATGGAGGATCTCGAGGCCAATATCTGGGCTTGATCTCGAGCAATCGGGGGTAGTCGGGAATGTGATAACAGTTGAAATATGATCAAGCAAAGCTCTTTATGGCCAATAACAAACAATAAATGAAGAACAAGTATGAAAGCAATAAATGCGGAGAGTGGCCTCGAGCTAATAAGAACGAGCGATTTAGAGAGAAAAGAGAGAGAGAGATATATTATTGATTTTGTGGAGAATAGTTGGAGCAACAGTAGGGGACCCATTACAAAGTGATGGGGATCCCCTTTGGATAGGAGGCAAATCCGTTATAGTACAAAACGTGTTAACCGTGAAGGCGTGGAGATAGGATGACAGGACGTGACATCTTGAAATAGGCCCCGGATAGGCCAGCTTTGTCAGTTTAAGTCGTGTGCCTTGGGAACTCCCCTCTCACCTGCTGTAGCTCGCTTTAGCTGTCGGAATGCGATGTCCTCCGGGCCGATACCTGGCGACCCCCCGAGGGTGAGTCTCGACCTTGGCTTCGAGCTTCGAGGGGCATGACCGCGAGATGACCCTACGACGGGAAAATCGGGCCCCCGGATTAGCCGTATACATTAATTATTATGAATACCTTGGCACTAAATTGAGTTTAGATCTATCAATATCAAGAAGTTACTATAAAATTACAGTGACATGGTAACTTAATTAAATTAAAAACCCTCAAATTTGTAATAAAGTAATCCTCGAAAAAAGAAAAAAAATATACTCCATCAGTTGTTCCTTTTTGGTTCATTCCAAAAAGAATGAACCGTTTCTAAATTTGGTAACAATTTAACTTAAACTTACAATTCTACCCTCAATGAGAAACTTTTATAATCACACAAATATTCTGGGCCCTATTTAGACTTTTTTAGGACCACAAATTCCAAAAATATTTATTTTTTCTTAAATTACGTGCTTAGTAAAAAATGATCACATAAATTGGAACTAGGGTCTATATATTTAGAGACGGTTATCTGGTGAGAGAAGCATAGTTGTTTGTGGTGGAGGGGCTCAAATTTATTTATTTATTTACTTATAAAAAGAAGAGAACTCCCCTCCCTCTCAATCATCTTTATTAGGGATTTGCCGTCTGAATCTGAAAGAGGCATATTTCACGTTTGTGCGTGATTCTGACAACCATTCTTCATTAGTAAATCTATTTTTATCTCATGGGTTGTGTTTGTTAGATTCACGCACAAACTCGTAATATGACTTTTCCTCTATCTTTGCGCTTTGGAAAAAGATATCCCATCTAGGTTATTGCATATATTTGTAATTTTTACTGTTTCTTTGTAATTGTAGGGAGAAAACCTATCTGCAGAAATGCACAGGGAATGCTATGTACTACAGACCCGAAGCATTTAGGGGTAAGTCTTTCTATATAATGAATGCTTCAAAACTGCAGATGCTTTTTAGATTAGAATCCATGATACTTTCATTTGTTTTTTTTGTAGCTTGATTTCTTGCATATGAACTACTAGCGAATGTATTTGGGGTAGAATGTGAGCTTAATAAAATTTTCTTTTGTATTTCTTACTTATAGATCTGAATTGGGTACAAAGGATTCATATAGTCGACTCTACTAATTTTGATTGATATTTTTAGTTTATTGTCCACCAAGGTGATTCCATTAAACAATTTAAGGGGTAGCACTTGGCCGATAAACTGAAGATGGTCACATTTATTATACATTATTATATGAGGTTCATTGATTTTCAACTGAAATAAGAAAGAAACTGGGGAATATAGTTTCTTGCTAATCTCGACTTAAAAAGGAATACTGATTTCTCACTTCTCCCGCAATATAAACATCTCTCCTTTGGCACAAAGAGTTCAACAATCCCTAAACAGGTTTAGAAAATCATAGAATAATTATAATAACTTCTTTATTAGTTTCAAAAAGTCCATTCATTAATGGTTTAATCCATCTTTAGAGTGAAGTGCTGTTTGGGAATAGTTAATGGTTCATGCTTTTCCTATTAAGATTTCCTTTCCTCTTATTTACGTGTGGCTTAACTAACTGACTGCTTTATAAATAGAGAAAAATTATTGTTAATGATTTGAAGATAGCTCAATGTGAAACACTAATAACTCCGCAATGAGAATATATTGTTGTACAGATTCACTTAATCCCGTTAAATATGTCACGGGGTGGCAGTGACACTTACAACTTCTTTTTTTGAACGTTAATAGGAATATTTATGTAAACTTACTTAAGTAGAGTTTTGCATATTACAAGGGGGTTCACCTGAGGTGAAGTGAGGGTGGGGGTTTGGGTATGATGACCCTTCATTCATAGATACATTGTCTGATGCAATGTTCTGATTACCTAGACACTTACAACTTCAAATTCACGAGTTGGTATTTTTTTCCTTCAGCTTAAATGAAATAATAGTATATCCAGCATTGGCACATCCAACCTACTTAAACAACTTAACATATTTTATAGAGAAAATGGATAATTATGGTGTTAGCAGTTCTGTAGACTGTAAGATCCAACAAAGAATTAATGAGCGAAAACTCTCATTCTCATTGTATGCTTCACTAACTTCTATCTCTTCTCTTCTGAGTCTTTGCAATTATATACTAAGTTACTCGGACACAGGTGCGGGTGTCCGACACGGGTGCGGATCTAGAGTTCGGATCCTTCGAGATGTAAATTCTAAGATTCGGGGATACGGATCCTACTATGGATACGGGTGTAGGGATCTGGCTTAAATTAATTAAAAAAAATAAAAATAAAAATATCTCTAAATTTGTAAGAAATTTAGTGGAATACTTACGTATAGCTTGTAAAGTGTGAATTCTTTTTTATTCTCAAGTTGTAAATAAGTAAAGGATTGATATAGTAGATAAGATATGTTATTTTCTTCAAATTTATCCTAATTGTGGTTCTGATTTCGGGAATCAAATTGTATCTTGTATCGATTTTTCCATCCAATGTGGTCAAAGTACCCAAAAGTGTTTGACCAAATCTGGTACGGATCCCATACCCACATCCACACCCTTACTAGTGTCGTGTCGACACGGGTGCGACACCTAAACTGAAGTGTTGGAGCAACTTAGATTATATATTGTATCACTGCCTAAATTGTGAAAAACACAATAGGGATAGTTGTTCTCACAACTGCATCTGGTTTTAATATGCAGCATGGCTGGTATCTTCCTACATCATATCGTTAACTCTTAGGTGTACTCCGTCTTATGAATTGATTCTAGAAATATTTTACAGCTCATTACACTTCAGAAGCAGTTGGATCGGAGAATAACTCTAAAAAATTAGCTACTATGCTACGTTACGTGAGTCTTTAACAAGTATGTATTTCCTACGAGTGTGTAAGTACCTGGTTTGGCATGTACAGTTCAACATGTGTACGTCAAGACAAATGAAAGATCCATATAATTGCTACTATGTCTGAATTGAAGATCTGTTTTCAAGACAAACTAAAGATCCATATGATGGCCAAATACATAAGTAGACCCTTGAACTTGTCCATTTTTTCCATTTTGACACTTGAACTAAGTGTTGTTCCAATTGAGCACTTGAACTCAAGCTCAAGTATATCTATTAAACACACATGAATGACATGGCACAGTGCGTGTGAAACATCAAAACTTGAGCGCGTGAGGGCCAGAAAAAAATTATCATTCTTCTACATTCTTTCCCTGCCACCACCTCATCCACCAACCAACACCAATTTCACCTGCCGCCTACCAAACATCCACTTTCCGATAAGGAGAAACAAAAAGAGAAGTTATAACTCGCCACCGCTGCCCCACTCCACCCAAT
Organism: Nicotiana glauca; assembly: GCA_026770625.1. NCBI lineage: Eukaryota > Viridiplantae > Streptophyta > Magnoliopsida > Solanales > Solanaceae > Nicotiana > Nicotiana glauca. The sequence goes on along the minus strand of MU694582.1, from coordinate 87,656 downwards.
GCACCCCACCCTTGACCTTCTAATCATCTCTATACCATTACAGTCAACCCCTCGTCTTCTTCATTCAAAGTGTAAGGTTGGATATGTTGTCATCTCCTAAGTTGCATGGACTCTTCAATTTGGATGCCGTCCCCGTCCCGATACGAGACTTGGACGGGTGCTGGAGCGGGAAACGTCCCAGATACGGTCAACCGACTTCGGACACTTTGACCGGAGTCCATCGACAAATTTGGGAGAAAAATTGAGATTTTGATTTCTCAAAATCAAAAATTAAACAGATTTAAGTTATGGAAAATGGCATACCTTCAATGTTTAGTATTTTTGTCTCATATTTGCTGCTTTGTGTGTTGGAGAAACCAAAATTCAAAGTGTCATATTCTGATTTTGTACTTCATGTAGACGAAACTTTGCCTTGAATTGTTTTCTTTTATTATACCCAATAAATAGTAGAAAATGAATTCAGATGTTCTGATTATGTACTTCTGATTTCGTACTTCTTTTTCTCTTAACCGTATCCCCGCACCCGTATCCGTATCCGGATTCGCACCCCCGAATCTTAAAATTTAGATTTTGCCGAATCCGATACTCAGGACCATCCCCGTATCGGATACCCGCACCCGAGTCTGAGCAACTTAGGTCATCTCCATTTCACCCCATTTCTCCTTCTTTATATTCCTCTTGGAGAATCTAGATCATATGAGTGTCGTAACTTAGGAGGAATTACTTATGAGCGAGGTGGTTGACTTTTATTCTAGTGGATGTATTTCCTTTATATTTGCAGCATATATGAAATTGATTCATTATCTTAAATCATTAAGCTTGTCGCCTTTGGTTGAATCAAATCATATGAACTTTCTGACAAAACTGGTAATCTAGAGCAAAAATGAGAAATGAATTCCATCTGCGCGCAAAACAATTGGGTTTTAGCATCGAGTCAATTTTGAAAGAAATGTTTGATCGTATAACAGTGAAATTGTGTTGTAGGGATTTTGGGCAGAAAATAATATGGTAGATCAAAGGGGCTTTCTCTCTCTTTTTCTTTTCTAAAAAATTCCACATGTCACCTAATGATTCGCTAGTTTTGTCATGTTAGAGTGTGTGAAACTCACGCATTTAGTTTTTGTGAAAGATTCTGTGTGAAGTGTCTAATTGGTACACTACAGTTTGAGTTTAGGTGTCCAATAGGTCATAGTCTTGGTTCAAGTGTTTAAATGAAATTCTTCGACAAGTTTAAGGGGTTGTTTATATATTCAGCCCCATATGATTGAAGATTTGTTTCAATAAACAGGAAGGCATTTTATATGCTTGGATTTTTGGTATCTAACTGTTTGTGAGACATGAGCATCAATAGTGACTTGGGGTTTGAATCAGTTTTGTACTGTTCAAAGATACATCTTATTACAATTACAGTTGAATGGATTAGCTACTCTATGGTTTTGCCGGCTCTTGTTTTTCTTCTATTTTTGCACAACAAAATAACAAGAGGATGCATGGGATAACCTGAAGTGTGGGTTTGTTTGTTTTGTAAGCTACGGAAAGAAAACAGCGTAAAGCATTACGTACAAAGACGAATGCTAGTTGTTTAAGCTATCATACTTGGATAATAAGCAGAGGAACAGAGAGGGAGAAAAAGAAGTAATTCACTATAGAGCTGTGAAATGGAAATATTAAGTGGGATATGTTTTCATGATGTCAAAATTGGAAACTAGCAGGTTCCTTTTGTCATGTCAAACATATTTTAGTTTTATTTTTGGAGCACTTGATACTTTTTTGTATTTCTTTTGTTAATTCTGAAAAGATCCTGCTCAGGTTTCATTTGCAAAACTTGGCAAGTTAGTAGGGTTCTTTGATCTGCTCTGTGACACTAGCTCATGTTCTGAAATGGAAGGTAAGGGGAAAAACTGAAAGAAAAGAGGGTCACTCTATCTTTAGATAGTTTGAAGGTGAGATTGTGTGCTTGAGTTATCGAAGGAAAAAAAATTGATCATTCCACTTAACTCCTCTCATCTCCATTGGCACTATATGTTTAACATGTCATTGATCCTTTGTTCATAATGGACACTAATTGATCACAATAAGAGGAGATGAAGGCACTGTTATGGTAATGAATAGAGGAGATGAAGGCACTGTTATGGTAATGAATTTCCATCTGCTGTATGAAATTGTGTTAAAGGGAGAGTTGACAGTTACCATCAGAAATATGTGCAGCAGGGGAATATGCTTACTGCTCCGCATTCGGGAGCTCAACAATAAGTGGTTGGGAAGAAATTGATGATTCAATAAGGTAAGTTCACTAGCATTGAAAAATAAAAGAATGATTCTGTAAGTTAAATTCTGCTCATCCCATAAATTAAGTACTACTACTATCTTTTTCTCGGGCATTCTTCAGCTTAGGAAGTCACTCAATATGGTTGCAACATTCTTAACAAACCCTTTCTTGTTGGTCTTTTCCTCTTCAGGCAGGTGTGCTCCTTGAAGTACTTCCGAAAGATGATGCTTGCAATAGGTTCCATTCTGTTCAAATGCCCTGTAGAGGTCAAGGAAAAGTTTATGCATGAAGTCACTGCCATCCATTTGCTTCCTGTAGTTCAACAGAATGTAGTGAGCCCTTGTCCTAAAGTATCCCTCTACAAAATCTTGGAAGTTCAAGGGGGGTTCCCTCAGCATATAAAGCATGCTCTTGCATGTCAAGGTTAAGGCTTTCTTGTATTTGAGCCATTCTAAGTTGTTGGATTCTCGCAAATCTTCTCTACCACCAGGATTTAAGAGGTTGGCACTCAAGACTGAAGTTTGAATAGCTGTGAGCACTTGCAATATGTCTGACTTTGGTGGATTCCACTTGTCTTGAACACCACAGTACCAGTTAGTCACGGAGATCCCATATTCCAAGAGGCTAAGGGAAACCTTGCCCTTGGGATCCAAATATGGATTCAAGTCAAGGTCATAAGAATGGTAGTGAATCCTTGGAGGACAATTGGGGTAATTTCTTGGAAAAAGTATGTCGAAGAAGAACAGGCCATGGGCATAAGGGGTATCGGGTGGACCCACTAAGACTGCTCTCATAAGATCAATCCTCTTTTCATAAGACCTAACAAGAATGGAACTTGGAAGTTTGTTCTCCAACGAATGCCATTCGTTTTCGATCCTTTGGTGAAAGGTGCTTCCCGATACCATGTTCTTGAAATTTCTGTCATACGTTAAAAAGTGGTGATCATAGGGAGGATGAGGAAGTAAGTCAAATTTCTTGATCTGCTTAAACCTCTGCTCAACGTCGTCTAAAATCTCTTCTATTTCCCCATAAGACTTGTTTGCCTTATCCATCTCTTTTGCTTTAGGTGCTGCTTATTTTGGAGCGCCGTTGAAAACAACTATTTTCTGGTATATGTTCTCTGGAAAACCAAGAAAATATCCTATTTAATTTGTTCAGTGCAAACTACCGAACAGATTATTGTGTTAGAATTCTTTTTCTACTATGATTCTAACAATTGTAATGTGCCCGTCTAACCCTGCACCAAGATTTTTGAGTTATAATAGGAGTGAGTATTTGATGACTTGGGACTCAATTTTAGGAAATTTTCTTTTACCATTGATAAAAAATACGAGAGCAAATCAGCCTCAACTAAAGTATGACATTTGTATTCTACCGACTCTTTTTATTAATTACTGCCTCTGTTTCAATTTATGGGAATCTATTTTTTTTTAGTCCGTGTCAAAAAGAATGATCTCTTTCCCTATTTGGAAACAATTTACCTTTATTCAATGATTTATAGCCACATAAAATATATGTGATTCATTTTACATCACAAGTTCAAAAGTCTTCTCTCTTTTCTTAAACTTCGTGCCCACTCAAATAGGTTCATATAAATTGCAAACTTCGTGCCCACTCAAATGGATTCATATAAATTACAACGGAGGGTAGTATTTATTTTCTCCTCATTTATTACTTAATATGATCATAATAAAGTATATTGCATGTGTAGCATTGCATGGGCTATCCTCATTCCTCGTCCTTTTCTCTTCTGACTAGAATTATCTTATTTTGTTAGGATTATGTAAATTTTGTCATGTATGTTATTTTATCTTTATCTCAAAATTGTAAGTGAATATTTCTATCCCACGTTGTAATTCTGTAAAAGTTTTGTATATCAGTGTGTATAATCATTTATCAACAAGCATTTTTTACTAACAAAACCTTTCAACTTCTCATCTGTGACACACAGCTACTTCCTCCTTGCGGGAGCTTCCTTCCTTGTCTTTATTTCAAAGCGGAGCTGTTAAAAAATGCAGTAAATCACTAGCTGCTAACCATATTCAATCTGTTATTACCTATTTAAAGAAGATTTAATAGGTTTATACTTAAAAAATATCATAAATATTAATATGAATAAAGCTATACCAGGCCGGGCACATCATACTCTTCGGGGGTCATGCCATGTCAATTTTTATAGAGAAATTTTCATAAAACACTATCTTTTAGTAGTAATTAATAATTTAAAGAAACCATTTGCTATATTACGGATTATAGATACTTTTTATGTGGTTATAAGATGTATTTGATGTATTTAAGCTATTGTATTTATGAATACATTAGCAAAAATAGGCGTGAATCAAGGAAGTTCAGCTAATCAGTTGTTGTATTCGCGTGTATTCATGACGTGAAACATGAGATTACAACTGGACAAATTATTGTATTCGACTGTATTCACGGGATAAAACACGAGATTACACTATTTTTAAACGGAAAGTGAATCAACTAATATAATAGACTTCTAATATAACTCAACAAACTCAATTATAACACACAAATTTTGTATTTCCAGTTATAAAAAAGATTTTCAATCGAAAAATACCCCAAAAACAAAGCAATCTTTAGAGAAATTATATAATACATCTAAATACATAAATTATATTAATTAAAAAAAACATATGAATACATTCATGGCATATAACGAGACAGTGAATACAATGAAAATACAAAGAATACAGTGGGATACGTTGAAATACAATAAAAAAAGACAATGAAATACATGAAATATAGCGAGATACATTGAATTACAATAAAAAAAACACAATAAATACATGAAAATACATTAAAATATATTAACATAAAATGTGATAACGTTCCTTTTCACCTTCTTTTCTCTTTTAGCCTCTTCTTTATTCCCCAGTTCATTGGCGACATAAGAAATAATTCTATGAAGGAAATTTCCTCCGCCAGCCATGGCTGAGATTGCACCAACTATCAACAATTACGAAAGTAAAGCAATAAACAAACAACTATAATTTTTTATTAAGAAAAATCGAAAAGGTGAGCAAACGGAACGGACGAGATTGATGAAACCCAGACTTCCTCTTTGCTTAAACCAAGTGGGTCGTATTCTCCTTTTCCTGCTCTTGATTTTCCT
>MU694582.1:4999-75351 GCA_026770625.1 Nicotiana glauca | reverse complement strand
AGAGAGAAAGAAAATAGTGTAACTGAATAGCGTATTTAGTGGGTTAGGGGTAGGAGGTAACCAAAATTAGATATTTTGCTATAAACATTAAAAGGTATCTATAAAATATAATTTTTTTAAATGGTATTTTTTAAAAATAAATAAGGTGTTAACATTTGCAATAGGAGGTAAAAATTTCATTTTATAGTTATCGAACATCTTTAAAATTCATTCTCTCGCTTGAATTTCTGATAGACGATGGGCCTGAGCGAGAGACCAGAATTTGAATTCCGTGCTGCATCGCTGTATACACGGTATACACAAAAGATGTAATCTGTATTGACTGCTATATATAAAGGATGTAACCTGCATTAATGTCCGCGGAATGAATACAACCAAGGTCAATCGAGGTAAAATACAGAAAAATAGAATGCTCTTTTAAGAGTTAAACTCAAAGACCTCTATTTACTAAGCGGGTGCTCTAACCAACTAAGCTATTAGGGCTTGTTGCTTTCTTGTTTCAGTTCAAAATAAATGATCTTTTGTTTCAGTACTATATGTAGATTTGCTATAAAATTCAAATAGGTACAAATGGTAAATTTTCCGAAAGTATAAGTACAAGCGATAAATATATTTGTTGTGTCACGTATTTTTTCCAATGACGAAATAAAAAGAAAAACGAATGAATCAGGAAAAATATAGAAAATTTGGTAAAAATTGCACGGGGCGCCCTATTTGGGCGCCCCGTTTTAACCTGTAGCCGCTTTGTCTTTTTGTTTGCATCCGTACCCACTTTTTAAAAAACTTCAGCTTCCCTTTATAACTGAGAAGCTGAAGTTTCTGGGTTACTAAACAAAAACTTCAGCTCTAGAGCTGAAGTTTTTATTTTATAACTAGAGCTGAAGTGCTGAAGTTTTTATTTTATAACTTGAAAACTTCAGCTCTAGAGCTGAAGTTTCCGGGCTACTAAACAAAAACTTCAGCTTTATAAGCTGAAGTTTTTATTTTATAACTGGCAAATTTCAGCTCTAGAGCTGAAGTTTCCCGGTTACTAAACAAAAACTTATAAAATAAAACTTCAGCTCTAGAGCTGAACTTCAGGCCCGACTACTAAAATGCTAAAGTTTTGTGTAATTGTCTTTGCTACTTCAGCCCCGTGTGCTGAAGTTATATTAAAAAGCGGGTACGCTTGCAATTTTTTTTGTAAAGTGGGCACAGGTTAAAATGTGGTACAAAAAGCGAGTATATATGCAAATGCCCCGAAAATTTGCGTTGACAGTAGACTCGGCTCTTAGGTCAGAAAATAGGGCAAATCGATCCAGAAACATAAGGCCCATAATCGGCCCATAGGACAAAAAAGGATGAGTCCCAAATCCCAATCAAGAGCTGCCACCGTGTCTTTGTTGGAAATACTATCCATCTATAAAATGTACTTACTAGCTAGCCCATTACCATTAGTTAACCTTTCACTTAAAATGAGAACGTTGTAGATGACCAAATAGGAGTACAACAACCAGCCGACATGACCAAGATTCATATGATAAACAATTCGATCCCTTTTTGGACTTGGACATTTTTATTGTTTGTTAGTATGATGGAAGACTCGTGTAATTACATACGAGGTGGGTCAAATCAGTAGTGATACCTGTTTTACCGCACCGTTTGGAAAAAGATTGATGTTCAAAATTAAGGACCGGTTTAGTCGGTTAATAAGCTGCGGACTGCGAGACGGTCACAAAACTTTTCGTGTTTAAGGAAGTTTCTTGTCCTTGTTAGAAATTGGTCGGCAGGTTTTGGATAAATTTAACGTCTCCACATACGTCTATCCAATTCTCTAGCTTTCCGTTATTCATCAACGGCTTCTCAAACTTCACTAGATTATATTATTATTTGGGAAAATTTCCCATAAGAACAATTGGGCTACCAACTTTTTAATTTTACTAGTCTCAAGATACGTGCGATGCGCGTGTACCTCGTATCGATTAGTACTAATTTATTTAAAATTCATGCTTGAGTTATAAACTAAAAGTATAAGTTCCCTAGGATGAACATGAATATTGATAGTGTATAACTAACTCATTCAAGAAAGAAACTGTCTCATAAAAATCCTCAATTATTAGTCAATAATTTAACTTAAAATTTGTTCGAGTTTTATAATGTCATAATTTTAATTTTACAAGCTATTATGCTTCCTTTTAAGTTTGAGAAAGAACACATAACCCTTGAAAAACTATATAGTACTGATAATTTACGAATGTCAAATGAATACAAAATCAAAGTGCTATAAAAATCAAAAAAGATAAACACTTAAAAAGAATACTAAAGCAAGCTAGTGAAGAAAAGGAGTTCAAATAAAATATATAATATACTATAGTGCATATATAAAGTTCAAAGTTAGCTTGGGAGGAATTTTAAACATTGTTCAAATAAGAACATAATTTACAGAAGATTAGATTTTAATTAACTTTGGTTAAATTTTAATTAATTTTAGAATCCTAAATATAAGGACTTAATTCAAATATGGAGAATTTAATAAATAAGATTTCAGTTAAGCTCTAGATATTATGGAGTAAATATTAAGAAAAAGAACATTAAAGAATTATAGTTATTTTGCAATGAAAATTTTATGCTCAAAGATTTTTTTTACGTGCCTTTTTGACAAGTAAGCTAACGTTTAGCCTTAAATGTTTTCCAATTTTTAATACTATCAACTATACTTGTGTTACCTACTTTAATTAGGAAAGAGTTTATGTAAGGTAAATCTTAAGTGATTTTAAAGTATTAAATATTACGAATCTATGACAATATTTTAAACAAGGAAAGATTTAATAATCAAATTTTAGTTGATTTTAAAGTACTAAATATTAGGAAAATAGCTTAAATTACAATTTTATCTAATGTAAAATCTATTTTTAAAGGGTAAAAAAGACAAACGACATTTCGTTAAGGGTCTTCGTGCTTTTAATATAGTATAGATAGTTCATATTTCAATTTACAACAAACTAACCTAAAAATAATAAGTGAAGATTCAATATCCAACTCCAATAGGTTCTAGAAATTACTATTTAAGTTTTAAAAAAAGATTTCTCAAGCTTTTAAGTTAATTTTCGAAACATTGACTCAAATATTAGTTCAACAAACCAAATCTATTTGGATGGTGAAAATTAAATTTTTTAACAAGTTTAAATATGTGGGTTTAAATTTTAAATTTGATTTTGTGATAAATTTGGAGTGAGAAGGAAATCTATTTGGATGGTGAAAATTAGATTTTTTAACAAGTTTAAATATGTGAGTTTAAATTTCAAATTTGATTTTGTGATAAATTTGGAGTGAGAAGGAACCTTTTTCTCTCGATATACTCGAAACAAGGACTAGATTGGGCAATGATTGTATTGGTCAAAATCTGATCACCGTGGTTGATCCAACTGGGGTCCCTCCCAAGCGGCGGGACAACGAAAGACGTCGTTATTTGCTCCAAGCCCCGTACTCACAATACCTGCTAAGTCGAAGGACACTACTCAGGTAGCGGCAAAAACGGGCGTGGTACGAAGGTGCATTCACCCATGAACATAACAAAGACTCCATGACTATATATATGGAGGGGACCTTACCAGAAAAGAGGGCTTTTTCTCTTTTTCTTCTCCTTTGTAATCTTCTTAGCAAAAGGAAGATAAAATAATTTTCCATACATTATGTAAATGAATTATCTCCATCAATCGGTGGAAAAGAAATAAAAAATATCAATGAGATTGGTCGCCCTTATTTTATCTTATACATCATTTTCTAATTTGTTTACAGATCTGGAATTTACTATGCGTGACTAAGATTTAACTCTTTATCTTTATTAATTGATTTTATTAAAAATATTTTAATATCTTTTGGTCAAACAATGATGATACTAAAAAAGAATAAATGTGTTATTTTGACTTGTTAGAAATAATATAAGGAGGTTTTATATAAAATTTGAAGTCATTTAATGGAAATTTGAACATGTTTTGAACAAGAATTGCAACTGAAAATCATGGAAGAAGTTCGTCTACCGACGCTTGTATAAAAGTATAAGATGTGTTTAAACATTCATATACACTATTATACAAGATTATACAGAATTATACAAAAAACTGACTTCGTCTTCTTCATTGCGTATTTTTTACAATTTAACTCAAATCTTGCTCAAATCTACTCCAAATCACGTTAAATTTAAATTTTGAACTCCTTTTGATATTTTCAATCAATTGGAACAACACACAATCCAAACAACTAAGAAACTCAAAAAATTCTATATTTTAAAGCAAAGCTTTGAATGGCCTTCAATGGTGGACTTCTACTCTTCAATTTTCTTACATTGCACCTAGGTGACACAGGTAATGAGCAGCAATGACGGACGGTCCCTTGAAGCATATATAGAAGATGTGAGAAGAAGAGAGAGTGAAAGCAATATTTGTGAGAACACAAATTTAACTCCATAGTTTTAGAAGTAATGGTTGTAAGAACATAGATCTTGAATTTGCTAGTGCTTCCAAAATACGTACAATATGGGCTACGTCGGGTAAAACTTAAAAACATGAGCCATTTTTTTGTTATGGTGTGAAGCCATATGTATTTTCTTGTAATTCTTTCAAAAATAAAGTAAATATATTTTTAGTAAAAAATAAAAAAATTCACAAACATATGATCTATTAACATATTCTTATGGGAGAATTTTCTTAGTAACATATGATACTTATTTTTTTGGTTGATATACACTTTCAAGGTTAACTGAATTTAATAATTAAACATAAAAATAAAAATCAATATGATACCGTATGTTCTATTTAATTTTAAATTAACAAAATACCACTTCGAATTCGAAAAAGATATAAGAATTTAATAGATCTTGGCATGTGAATATGGAACAAAGAGATTGATGCATTTCACTAATACTTGATAAGAAAGTGATCTTACAACCCATTATTTAAAGTTAATAGAAATAGAGCACTTTATATTTAACTAAATTTAACGTCCCATACGAAAATCGCAAATTTTTAGACATTTTTAAAAGAAAGTTATATGAAACGTCTTAAAAGTATATATAAAAATTATATATTTATATGTCGGTTTGATTTGAATTTTTTATTCAATACTATACCAAATCAAACCAAACCTAATAAAAAATTTTAATTGGATTAATTTAACTTTTTAGTTTGGTGCGGTTTCCGGTTCTATTTGTACACCCCGATTCCATCACAAACCAAACCAACAGGGTGAAAAGCAATTGCTGCCACCTACCGAAGGTCTCAAATTTAGGTGTTCTTTGATTTCAGAAACTAATGATATTTTATGTGAATTTTACAATCTATGTTATATCAAACTCTATTTTATCAAGTATTACACTATTGTGTTCTCAGCTATTGTAACGATCCGACCGGTCATTTTGAGATCTAGCGCATCGTTCGGCGGTTTGAGGGCATAGATAGCTTCACTTCAGGTATTATGACTTGTACGCGTGGTCGGACTTGAAATTCGGGAAGTTCGGAGTTGATTTGGAAAGAAAATTCTCTTTTTAGAAGCTTTAAATTGGAAGAATTGACTAAGGTTGGATGTTTGAGTAAACGACCTCGGAATCGGGATTTGAAGGTTCCAGCAAGTTCGTATGATGATTCTGGACTTGGGCGTTTGTTCGGATCGGGTTTTGAATAATCGGGAGCATTTCGGCGCCTATCATGCAAGTTAGCATTTTTGAAAAAATCTCATAAATTTGGGTTGAAGTGCATTTAAATATTATCGATGTCCTTTTGGGATTCCGAGACTGGGAATAGCTGCGTATGACGATTCTGCAATTGGGAGCACATGCGGAAGTGGATTCGGAGGCTGGTAGGTCATTTTGGAGTCATTTGGCTAAAGTTAGAAATTTGAAGGTTTTTGAGAAGTTTGGCCGGAAGTGGACTTTTTGATATCGGGGTTGGAATCCCAATCCGAAAGTTGGAGTAGGTCCGTAATGTCGAATGTGACTTGTGTGTAAAATTTGAGGTCAATCGGACGTGATTTGATAGATTTCAGCATGGAATGTAGAAGTTTGAAGTTCTAAAGTTCATTAACCTTAAATTGGGATGTGATTCATGAATTTGATGTCGTTTGATGTGATTTGAGGCCTCGACCAAGTTCGTGTCATATTTTGGGACAGGTTGGTGTTATTGGACGGGGTCCCGGGGGCCTCGGGTGTGTTTTGAATTATTTTGGGCTACTTTGAATGCTAATTTACTGATATCTGATGTTGTTCTTCGTGTTCGCGAGGATCCTCTCACGTTCGCGAAGAAGGATTTGTCTTCTAGGATTTTGTTCTTTGCGTCCGCAAAGTGATTCTTGCGTTCGTGAAGAAGGAAATCTTTGTTGCATAGGTCTGACTACGGAGGCTCATATCTCGCAATCTATAAGGAATTTAGAGAAGATCCAAATATGAAAGTTATAGCACTTTGTGTTTAGTCTTCATAAAAGTAAACCATTTAGAATTTGGATTTGTATACAAAACGTTATGGCTGGTACACTACAGGTTGTCCGGGAAAATGAATAAGAAATTTAGCTGACTTTAGCAGCTTATATCTCGAAATCATTAAGGAACTAGGAGATGGCCAAAACATGAAAGTTGTAGATCTTGGGTCTAGTTTTGTGACGACCCGCCCAGTCGTCTCATGAATTACCGTTCGTTTTCCCCATTTCTGCTTCTTTATGCTTTGTTATCCGTATTTTGTGGTATTAGGTCGGTCGAATCGAATCCGAAATGATTTTGGTAAGGTTTGAGACACTTAGTCTCTTTTAAGGAAGTTTAAGTTGCAAAAGTCAACCAGATGTTGACTTATGTGTTAGAGGGCTTGGATGTGAGTTTCAATGGTTCAGTTAGATTCAGGAGGTGATTTATGACTTAGGAGTGTGATCGGAATGAGTTTTGGAGGTTTGGAGTAGTTTTAGGCTTGAATTGGCGAAGTTGATATTTTGGCGATTTTTGGTTGATAGGCGAGAATTTGATAAAGGGGTCGGAATCGAATTTCGAGAGTTGTAGTAGTTCCGTTGTGTCATTTGGGATGTGTGCGCAAAATTTTAGGTCATTCGGACGTGGTTTGGTTGGGTTTTTGATCAAAAGCAGAATTTGGAAGATTTTAGAAACTTAGGCTTGGATTTGATGTGTTTTGAGTGAATTGATGTTGTTTGAGGTATTTTGATGATTGGAACAAGTTTGAATAAGGTGTTAGGATATGTTAATGCCTTTGGTTGAGGTCTCGAGGGCCTCAGGTGAGTTTCGGGTGGTCAATCGGTTCATTTTGAAGTCAAGAAAGTTGCAGAAATTGCAGGTACAGCAGTTGCAGGTGTTTATTCTTCGCGTTCGCGAAGAGTCAGTTGAGGGAGGTGGAAATTTAGCCTTCGCATTCGCGAAGCAGGTTATGCGTTCACGAAAGTCTGTGAGATTGTGCATCGCGTTCGCATGAGTGTAGTCGCGTTCGCATAGAAGAAATTGAGAGGTCGAGCTTCAGTGGAAATTAACCCATCGCGTTCGCGAAAGTTCGTCTGGATAAAGCATCGCGTTCACGTGGGTCGTGTCGCGTTCGCGAAAGAGGATTTTGGTCAAAGTTATTTTTGTGCTTCGCGAACACGAGGCTTCGACCGCGTCCACGAAGAAGGAAATTATGCCTGGGCAGAATGTTTTAAGGGTCGTTTTATCCGCGAATATGGGGTTTAGTTTTTCTATTGTTGGTTGTTTTTGGAGCTTTTTGAAGGAGATTGAAGATGGATTCAAGGGGAATCACTTTGAGGTGAGATTCTTGGACTAAAAATTCGATTATTATGTGAATTCCACCTAGAAAATCATTAAAATTAAGCCAAAAGGTGAAGAACTAGGGCATGAAAATTTAAACTTTTAATTGAGGATTTGATGGACCACTGGAGGTCGGAATTTTGAACTTTTGATATGTATGAACTCGTGGGAAAATAAGGAATCTATTGGTGTAAAAATTATTTAATTTCGAGATGTGGGCCCGGGGTCGGGTTTTGGTAATTTTGGGATTTGTGTGAATTATTGATTGTTTTCGATTGGGCTTTGTTCCCTTAGCATATTTTGACGTCCTTGTTCTGATTTTGGATAGATTCGACGTGCGTGCAGGCCTTATTCAAGGGACAAAGGCGTCGCGAGCTAGAGATTTGACCGATTCGAGGTGAGTAATGATTGTACATGATGATATGATGGTTTGAAACCCTAGATTGCACATCGTAGTACTATATTGAGGTGAGGCACATGCTTGATAACGAGCGTAGGGTCATGTACTATTGGGGATTGTGACTTGGTCCGTCCCGATTGATGATTTTACCGCGTATTTGATTGAAAACTATTTGCTATCACCATTACTTGGGCTGAATGCCATATTTGGGCCTAGTGCCAACTATTTGAACTCTTCGGGGCTTTTTATTAATATTTCCTCTCTGTTTTGACTTATTACTTGAACTCAGTCATGTTATTTTTCACTGTTTTCATACTCAACCATGTTTACTCAGTTTTAAGACTTAAATTATATTGTAAATGAAGTTTGGGCCGAGAAACACTATTTTACTATTCCCCGATGGGCTTGTTAGGATTTATGACTGAGTAAGGGCGATGACCTATGTTGTGAGGAAACACTGATACTGATTTGAGGCCGAGGGCCTGACATATGTATGCCACGAGGTGGCTTGATTGATATGAGACCGAGGGCCTAGTTTTGATGCCACAAGATGGCTTTTTATTGCGCTTGGGCCGTAAGGGGACCCTCCAGTAGTCTGCACACCCCCAGTGAGTGCGGGTACCCATTGTGATGTGAGATTGAGCCCGAGGGGCTGGTATTGTTCTGAGATATTTCCCGAGGGGCGGATTTGTTGATACTTTGCCTGAGGGGTGAACTTCTATTTGTTTACCTTACCTTAACTGCCTATCAATTACCTGTTTATTGTTGAAAAAGGATTTTCTTCTCGACTTTTCACTGGTTTTCTGCTTTTAAATTATTTTACTGCTTCATTATAGAATACATTGTGCCTTATGTGTTTTCTTACTTTTAGTCGTTATTTACATTTGTTACTCACTGAGTTGGAGTTCTCACTTTACTCCCTGCACCCTGTGTGCAGATTCAGGCGTAGCTGGTTCCGCTCCCAAGTGCTAATTCTTCCAGCTTCAGGCGGACATTCGGAGTACACGAGGTAGCTGCCTGGCATCCGCAGTCCCGTGTTTTCTCCTCCTTTATCATTTCCATTTTGTATCAGATAGTTGTACTAGTTTTCAGACTTAACAGACTTGTGTTATTGCTAAAAGACACTCATGACTAGTGATACCCCGGTTAGGGCTGTGTTTGGGTTGTACTTCTGCATTATTATGATTTTATCTACTACTTAGTATTATTAAATCATGTTTTAGACTCTTTTCTTTTTGATTAACTGTTTAACTTCGAGTTGGGATTAGTTGGCTGGCCTTGTCTTCATGAGAGGTGCCATCACAACTAGGTCCGGGTTTGGGGTCGTGACAAGGGTATCAGAGCCTAGGTTATATAGGTCTCACGAGTCATGAGCAGGTTTAGTAGAGTCTCACGGATGTCTGTATTTATCCTCGAGAGTCTGCAAAACCTTTAGGAAAAACTTCATATTCTTGAAATTCTTGTTGTGCAAATTTGTTGACCTGAGTACTAAACTTCTGTTATTCTATTCTCTCACAAATGGTGAGGAAATGCGCTACCGGTTAGGACAGACGACCACCAGTACCACCAGCTGTGGCCACCAGAGGCCGAAGACGCGGTCGTGGTCGTGGTCGTGGTAGAGGCAGAGCAACAAGGGTAGCACCTGTACATCTACCATCTTCCCCAATTCAGGACCAGGTCCCAGCTGTGGACGCTCCAACAACACCAGCTCAGGCACCAGCTGTGCCCATTGTGATTCCGGGCCATTAAGAGGCCTTGGCTCAGATCTTATCAGTTTGCTCTAGCCTAGCTTAAGCGGTTTTAGCCATTACAGCTGCAACTACTTCTCAGTCCGGGGAAGTCGTCAGACTTCCGCCGCTCGCACACCTGAGTAGGTCGTGCAGGGACATCAGACGCCGGGGGAACACCCCGTCCAGCCGATTGCAGCTTCTCAGAACTATGTAGTTCCTACTATGCCAGAGGACGATCAGCGTAGATTGGAGAGATTTGATGGGCTTCAGCCTCCGACCTTCAGTGGTGTAGAGGGCGAGGATGCCTAGGACTTTTTGGACAAGTGTTAGAGGATGCTTTATACCGCGGGTATTCTGGAGACCAGCGGGGTCGCTTTCACTAGCTATCAGTTTTCAGGACTTGCTTTCACTTGGTGGGAGGATTTAGAGAGGCGTAGGCCTATTGGTGCAGCACCCCTTACCTGGCAACAGTTCTCCGTTCTCTTTCTAGAGAAGTATGTGCCGCAATCTCGCAGAGAGGAGCTGCGTAGGCAGTTTAAGTGGTTGCATTAAGGGGAGATGACTGTGTCATAGTATGAGTTGAGGTTCTCCGAGTTGGCTCATCATGCCATCTGGTTGGTTCCGACAGAATAGAGAGAGGATCAGGAGTTTTGTTGATGGTCTTACTTATCAGCTCCGTATTCTCATGACCAGGGAGAGGCTGACTGGTTCTACGTTCGAGGAGGTTGTGGATATTGCCCGAGAGATTGAGTTTGTTCTTCGCTAGGAGCGAGAGGAGAGGGAGGCTAAGAGGCCTCGAGGATCTAGTAGTTATAGTGGTGCTACTTCGGGGGGCCAGTTTCAGCACGGCAGAGGCCGTTTATTTAGGCATGGTCTACCATCACGCCTAGGTTATCGTGGGGCGTCATCGGGTCATGGTTCTCATAGTTCACATCAGGGCCAGTCATCACTTAGTGCCCTTCCATCTTAGAGTTCATCCCTTGCTCCTTCAGTTCAGTGCTCTTCTATGCCGAGTGCATTTTCTACTCACTCCGGTGCGAGGGGTGTCACACTTCCTTTTGGCGCTACCTCACCCCGCGAAGGGTGTAGTAAAGGGAGTTTTTCCAATTGAAGGACAATCGAAAGGGGATTCATTTATTTAAGAGATTCAGAGACGCCACTTGGGAGATTTATGGTGTCCCAAGTCACCGGTGGAATCCCGAATCGAGGAAAGGGTTTGACTCTATTTAACAGTCGCGAACCAGAAATCCGGGTAAGGAATTCTGTTAACCCGGGAGAAGGGGTTAGGCACTCCCGAGTTCCATGGTTCTAGCACGGTCGCTCAACTGCTGTATTTGGCTAAAATCTAATTTTTATACATGTTATACCTATAGTGCAATTTTAGAATTATTTATCGCTTTTCATTTTTTTTACTAAAGTGAACGTCGTTTAAGAACGTGTTTTCGGATCACGTCACATGAAATGCACCCGGATCCTCGACACATTCTTATTCAATATTTTTGGATTTGGATTTGGGTTGCATGAACTGCACACCCGTATTTAGAAATGTAATTTTATTAAAATCGCGCCTAAAGAGTCTAACGCGTTATTATTTTGGGGAAGGCCGTAAAATTCGCTAAATGGCCCCTCCCGAGTTCTAAGCAACTGAATATACTATTTATTCGAGGTCCCTGCAATTTTGTATTTTTGTTTGGCGAGGCCCGTCTCATTTTTATTAAAGGCCAATCCTAAAGTGACTACGATTTTCTACTCAACCTCTTGTCTCTAATGATGAAAGAAATATCCTAATTGATAAATGAGATGGATTATATTATGTTAAACTATATATTGCTATCTTAAATCAGGCCTCAAATCAATGAGCCAAATAATTTGGCCTATGAACAAATAGCTGGGCTTCGACTCCAACCCAAACTGGATAAGGTCTATCAAGCTGTATCGAATCCTTGGGGCCATTGAACAACCGGATAATCCTGCTAGAAAATGGGCCATCCATTTGAGTGCCAAGGCCCAAAATCATATGGGTAAACCACTGTACGAATCAATTGAATTAGGTCTAATGTGGGTCAATATTGCCACAAACAACCCAACGGTTTGTAACGGGAAGAAGCAATACTTGTTTACTGGTTTTTATTGAGTTTTCAAGTGCTAATAAAGTGCAACACAAATAAAAATAGCATTGATTGTATTAACATTCAACATGCTGATTACTTTCAAATTGGTTTCATCTATCAACTAGTTTAACACTCAAACAACATATGCATTTCGAAATGAGCTACCACAATTAAAGGTGAAATTGTTTCCTATTTCAAATGACCTTCTTACTCCTATAACCAAACAACATATAAGCGAGATATAACTTGATTCAGAACCAATGACTGATTTTCAGCCCGAGTTATTATTTAGTTTGATAGGTTTACACATAATACATGGATCAAATTGACTAACAAATACTACCACTTCATCTTTAACCATCCAACTGATTACCAAACATGAGATTCCTAAGCTAATTAACATTCTACTACCAAAGTATAACTAGAACAGTTCATATCGAGCTACTGCAGTCCAAATTACACAGTCCAGTCCTAGTATAAAAGCCTATAAGATGCCAGAGAGTGAATTGATAAACTTGCAGTCAGTTATACATTCAGTAATCCAACACATTCTTAGGAGTTTTATTTGATATCAAATTAAAGCAAACAAAGAGGAAATTCAACAGGCAAGGTTTGCCAGCACTTCATTTCACTTCAAATGATATGAGAGACATAAATGTGTACCTGGAATTGAAAGTCGAAAAAGAAGAGAGGAAGGTCAGCACAATAGTACAACACATCAATAACAGCAATACACCAGCAACAACCCAGTAATAACAACCACAACAGCAATGGAACAGTAGCAGATAAACCGCACCAATTGGAAACCAACAGCAAACTCAGGTAAACCCAAATGAAAACCTCAGTGAAATCCCAGAAACAAGCCAACAATCACAAACAGAACAGGATGAACCAGAAGTGCAAAAGATGCAATGGACGGTTTTGATTTTCTGTTGTTTATCACTCAAAACAGAACACTCTAAAAAACTCTCAAACTACTGATCTCTGGATAAAGGACAACATGTTTTCACTCTAAAACTGCACTCTTATGTTAAGAGTCAGCCAAATTTCTAAACTCTATATCTCTGGAGTTTTTATCTTAAAATTCCAGCCCTTTCTTAGTCTTTAAGTGAGCCTATTTATAGCCTAAAACAGGCCCCTAACACTGCCTGGAATACTCAGACCTTAAGCTCTGCCCATACCCCTTTGATTCCCATGCCTTAAGGCCTTCTCTTGATGCAAGTTATTGGTTCCCCATGCTTGTTCCCTATTGTATTAATCAAGAGTTATGTGGAATTAGAGTATTCTTATTAATTCCCATGCTATTATGTTATGTCCCCCATTAATATTAAAATAAGGGTATTTATTAACCAACTTGACAGACCCCTTAAGTTAAAATTAATTAGACCCTGTTAAATCCTAAAATTACCCCTTAGCCCTGAGAATTACTATTCTGACCTAAGCCTTAAACATCTGTATTTAAACCCCTCTGAATTACAGCTAACACTTGATCATTAATAATCAGATTATACAGTTATAACCAATTCTCAATCCTATTCAAACACACAAATGATTCAAGCAGAAGGAATAGGGGAATGAGGTTCATGTGGACAATATGCAGAACAAGGGTGACATTCAAGTGAGCAAGTCAGTTTGGTTCAAGGAGACAATTGGATACATTCAACAAATTCATCTCAATCACATAAATCAGAACAGAAAAGAAGCAAAAATGATAAACACTGGAATGAGTCAAAAATAAAACTATTATCATGCTTCTTCTTTCTTTTAATCAAACTAAACAACGACATTTAAACAATCGATTACACATAGTAATTAAACATAAACAAACAGAATAAGAACATACCAACAAGTGATTCAGTGGCTTTGACAAAACAGGGAACTTATAAGGAACTTAACTAATCGACGACATAATTGTTTTTTCATGGTTTACCACATACTCGATTAATAACAGAAGAACAATTGACCAAATAAAAGGTCTGAAGAAGAAGAGGAAGAAGTAATGAACAAAACTAGATTATAACTAAAATTAAACACATAACAGTTACAAAAAAATAGAACTAAAGGGAAAGGGGAAAAATACCTCAGAGATCAAAAATAGATGACCTTAGGACCAACTCGGACTTGGATTTTTTGAGGTCGAACGGACCTTAATCGAGTGTCCTCAACTGAGAACACTTTGACTAAGGTCAGTTAGACACCCAAACTCTTTTAGTCTGGACAAATTTCAGCCTTTGGTTCTCTAGGGCTCTTTGGTTCGATTTGGGATTCGAACATTTCTAGCACGATTCGAGCCAAACTAATGGTGCTTTAGGAACAAGGGAGGTCAGAGGGTGGACTGGTGTGAGTGTGGGATGGTTCAGAGTTGGTGTCGCCACCAAGGAATCTTGTGGCGGCGCTAGGGTTCTTGGCCTTAAATTCGATATTCGAGAGGCCCTGGGATGATTCGAAGGAAGGTGCTTGGGTATTTGGTATGAGGAGGTGGAGGCGATGTTAGGGTGTTAACTTGGTGGCCATCGGAGGTGATGTCGCCGGACACGGTGAAGAAACTGTTAGGTTTTTGGATTATTTGAAAAGATGGGCTGGGATTCGAGGGAAGCTGGTAGGATGGTTGGAAAGGGGAGGTCATGGCGGAGGACGGTGGTATGAGGCGGTGGATACAAGATTCTCTAGGGTTAGAGACGAGAGAGGTGAGAAGGGGAGGTCCTGAGGGGGCTGGGGTAGCATTAGAAGTATATATATGTGAAAGGATGGGATGAATCCAGGCCGTTGGATCAATTGAGATCAATGGCCTGGATCAATTCCCTCGTAAGGAACGACGCCGTTTGATTAAGTGAGGGGGCGGACCAGGCGTGGGAATGGATTGGGTTTGGAGACGGGTTTGGGAGATGGGACTAGGGCCGTTGGATTGATGTGGATCGAATGGCTGGGATTAGTCGACTTGAAATGTCGTCGTTTCGCTGAGGCCGGAAATGGACTGAACCGTTCGATCTAACGAGATCAATGGTTCAGGTCAAATGTGACAAAACAACGTCGTTTGGTTTGGTTTCTGAGACTGGCTGGACTGGACCGGGTGAGGCAAGTGTTTTTTTGGGCCTGGATTTAGTTAAATTTGGACAGCCCAGTCCGATTTTTTCTCTTTTCTTCTTTTTCTTTCATTTTTCTTTTTTAATTCCTAATTACCAAAATTCCTACATTAAATTGTAAAAATCAAAAATTAACTTAAAATACTAATTAACTCTTAATAATAACTATCACACATAATTAAGCAACAATTTAAAATAAAATCACATAACTAGACCTTAAATGCTAAAAAAAATGCAAAGTACATATTTTTTTGTGATTTTCCATTTTTGTAAAACAAACTTGATTACTCCTAATTGTAGAATTAAATCCTAGATACAAATGTGACATATTTTGTATTTTATATGAATTTAAACAAATAAACATGCACGGACAAATGCAAACAATTACCAAAATATCACGAAAAATTCACAACAATGCACACAATAAAACATAATTTTTGTTTTGATTTCTTTGTGAGTAGTTCATATGGGGAAACAATCACGTGCTCACAAGGGGTTCCCTTCAGTCCCCTTCTCCAGCACCTGGGAGTTGTTATGAGTGTGGAGAGATGGGTCACATGTGGAGGTAGTGTCCTTGTCATTTTGCTAGTTCATCCCAGCAGAGGGGTCAGTCATCGGCTTTAGTGCTTATTGCTTCACCACCACCCGCCAGCCAGCTAGGGGTGGAGGTCAGTCAGATAGGGGTCGCCCCAGAGGGGGAGGTCGATCGGGGGGCGGTCAGGCCTGTTTCTATGCCTTTCCAGGCAGACCCGATGTTATTGCTTCTGATGCTGTTATTACAGGTATTGTTTTAGTCTGCCATAGAGATGCCTCTGTATTATTTGATCCCGGATCCACCTTTTCTTATATGTCATGATACTTTCTCGTTATTTGGGTATGCCCCGTGAGTTTCTTGCTTTGCCTGTTCATGTATATACCTCGATGGGCGATACTGTTATTGTAGACTGTGTGTACCGATCATGTGTGGTGACTGTTGGGGGTCTGGAGACCCGAGTTGATCTTTTATTATTGAGTATGGTGGATTTCGATGTCATTCTGGGCATGGATTGGCTATCTCCATGTCGTGCTATTCTGGACCGTCATGCTAAGACAGTCACATTGGCTATACCGGGTGTGCTACGGATCGAGTGGCGTGGTGTGACTGATTATGTTCCTAGTAGAGTGATCTCTTTCTTGAAGGCCCAACGTATGGTTGGGAAGGGTTGTCTTTCGTATCTTGCCTTTGTGACGGATGTTGGAGCTGAGACTCCTGGTATTGATTCTTTTCCGGTTGTGAGGGATTTCCTTGATGTATTTCCTGCAGACCTGCCGGTCATGCCACCGGACAAGGATATTGATTTTGGTATTGACTTGGTGCCGAGCACTCAACCCATTTCTATTATGTCGTATCGTATGACACCAGCGGAGTTGAAGGAGCAACTTCAGGAACTCCTTGATAAGGGGTTCATTCGACCTAGTGTGTCGTCACCTTGGGGTGTGCTGGTTCTGTTTATGAAGAAGAAAGATGGCACTATGAGAATGTTCATTGATTATAGGCAATTGAACAAGGTAACAATTAAGAATAAGTATCCTTTGCCTCGCATTGATGATTTATTTTACCAACTTCAGGGAGCGAGAGTGTTCTCCAAGATTGATCTCTGTTCAGGTTATCACCAGTTGAAGATCAGAGATTCAAATATTCTTAAGATGACCTTCAGGACTAGATATGGTCATTATGAGTTCCTGGTTATGTCTTTTAGGCTGACCAATGCCCCAGCAGCATTCATGCATTTGATGAACAACGTGTTTTGGACTTATCTTGACTCGTTCATCATAGTCTTCATTGATGATATTCTGGTATATTCGCGTAGTCAGGAGGAGCACCCGGAGTATTTGAGGGTTGTGTTGCAGAGATTGAAGAAAGAGAACCTTTATGCAAAGTTCTCCAAGTGTGAGTTTTGGCTCGGTTTAGTGGCATTCTTGGGACACGTGGTGTCCAGTGAGGGTATTCAGGTTGACCTAAAGAAGATAGAGGCGGTTTAGAGTTGGCCCAGACCGTCCTCAGCTATTGAGATTCACAGTTTTCTTGGTTTGGCAGACTATTATCGCCGTTTTATTCAGGGATTCTCATTTATCGCATCGCCCTTGACCAAGTTGACTTAGAAGGTTACTTCATTTGTATGGTTGGATGAGTGTGAGGAGAGATTTCAAAAGCTCAAGACAGCCTTGACCACAGCTCTAGTGTTGGTTTTTCCATTAGCTTCAGGTTCATATACCATGTATTGTGATGCTTCGAGAGTAGGGATTGGTTATGTGTTGATGTAGGAGGGTAGAATTATTGCTTATGCTTTTCATCAATTGAAGCCCCATGAGAAGAACTACCCCGTTCATGATTTGGAGTTGGATGTCATAGTTCACGCATTGAAGATTTGGAGGCATTACTTGTATGGCGTATCTTGTGAGGTGTTCATCGATCATCGTAGTCTTCAGCATTTGTTCAAGCAAAAAGATCTTAATTTGAGGCATCAGAGATGGTTGGAGTTACTTAAGGACTACTATATCACTATATTGTACCATCTGGGGAAGGCCAATGTGGTGGACGGTGCCTTGAGCCGAAAGGCAGTGAGTTTGGGGAGTTTGGCATATATATGTTCAGGCCTTGGCCAATCGGTTTGTGAGGTTGGATATTTCGAAGCCCAGTCGGGTATTGGCTTATGTGGTTTCTCGGTCTTCCTTGTATGAGCGCATGCGAGAGCGCCAGTATGATGATTCACATTTGCTTGTCCTTAGGGATAAAGTTCAGCATGCTGATGCCAGGGATGTGACCATTGGTGATGATGGAGTGTTGAGGATACAGGGCCAGATTTGTGTGCCCAATATGGATGGGCTTCAGGCATTGATTCTGGAGGAGGCCCATAGCTCGCGGTATTCCATTAATCCGGGTGCCGCGAAGATGTATCAGGATTTAAGGCAACACTATTGGTGGAGGAGAATGAAGAAAGATATTGTGGGATTTGTAGCTCGGTGTCTCAATTGTCAGAAGGTGAAATATGGGCATCAGAGATCGGGTGGCTTGCTCTAGCGGATGGATATTCCACAGTGGAAGTGGGAGAGGATCACTATGGACTTTGTTGTTGGACTTCCACGGACTTTGAGAACGTTCGATGCTATTTGGGTGTTTGTGGATTTGTTGACCAAGTCCGCGCACTTCATTCCTCTGTGTACTACCTATTCTTCCGAGCAGTTGGTAGAGATCTATATCCGAGAGATTGTTCATTTGCATGGTGTCCTATTTTCCATCATCTCAGACAGGGGCACTCAATTTACATCGCAGTTTTGGAGGTTTGTGCAGCGAGAGTTGGGTACTTAGGTTGAGTTGAGCATAACTTTTCATCCTTAGACGGACGGGCAGTCCGAGCATACTATTCAAATATTGGAGGATATGTTGCGTGCTTGTGTCATTGATTTTGAAGGGTCATGGGATCAGTTCCTACTGCTCGCAGAGTTTGCTTATAACAACAACTACCAGTCGATTATTCAGATGGCTCCATATGAGGCTTTGTGTGAACGGTGGTATAGATCTCCAGTTGGTTGGTTCGAGCCCGGTGAGGCTAGGCTATTGGGGACAGATTTAGTATAGGATGCTTTGGATAAGGTGAAGGTGATCCAGGAGAGGCTCCGTACAACACAGTTGAGGCAAAATAGTTATGCTGACAGGGAAGGTGTGAGATGTGTCGTATATGGTTGGTGAGAAGGTTCTGTTGAAGGTTTCGCCCATGAAAAGTGTTATGAGATTTGGGAAGTAAGGGAAGTTGGGTCCGTGGTTCATTGGCCCATTTGAGGTAGTTTGGAGGATTGGGGATGTGGCTTATGAGCTTGCTTTGCCACCCAGCTTGTCGAGTGTACATCCGGTATTTCATGTTTTTATGCTCCAGAAGTATATTGAGGATCTGTCTCATGTTCTAGATTTCCGCACGGTTCAGTTGGATGATAATTTGACCTATGATGTGGAGCCAGTAGCTATTTTGGGTCGTCAGGTTCGGAAGTTGAGGTCAAAGGATATAGCTTCAGCGAAAGTGCAGTGCAAAGGTCGGCCCATGGAGGAGGCTACCTAGGAGACCGAGCGGGAGATGCAGAGTAGATATCCTCACCTGTTTAAGGCACATGTATGTTTCTTGACTCGTTTGAAGACGAATTTTATTTAAGTTGGGGAGAAGCGACCCGGCCAGTCGTCTTAAGAATTACCACTCTGTTTTCCCTATTTCTTCTACTTTATGCTTTGTTATCCGTGTTTTGGGGTATTGGGTCGGTCGGATCAAATCCGGAATGATTTTGGTAAGGTTTGCGACACTTAGTATCTTTTTAAGAAAGTTTAAGTTGGAAAAGTCAACCAGATGTTGACTTATCTGTTAGAGGGCTCGGATGTGAGTTTCGATGGTTCGGTTAGCTTCGGGAGGTGATTTAAGACTTAGGAGTGTGATCGGAATGAGTTTTGGAGGTTTGGAGTAGTTTTAGGCTTGAATTTGCGAAGTTGATATTTTGGCAATTTCTGGTTGATAGGCGATATTTTGATATAGGGGTCGGAATGGAATTCCGAGAGTTGCAGTAGTTCCGTTGTGTCATTTGGGATGTGTGTGCAAAATTTCAAGTTTTTCGGACGTGGTTTGGTTGGGTTTTTTATCAAAAGCGGAATTTGGAAGATTTTAGAAACTTAGGCTTGAATCCGATGTGTTTTGGGTGAATTGATGTTTTTGAGGTGTTTTGATGATTGGAACAAGTTTGAATAAGGTGTTAGGATATGTTGATGCCTTTGGTTGAGGTCCCAAGGTCCTCAGGTGAGTTTCGGGTGGTCAATCGGTTCATTTTGAAGTTATGAAAGTTGCAGAAATTGCAGGTTCAGCAGTTGTAGGTGTTTACTCTTCACGTTCGCGAAGAGTCAGCCGAGGGAGGTGGAAATTTAGCCTTCGCATTTGCGAGGCAGGTTATGCGTTTGCGAAGGGCTGCAAGATTGTGCATCGCGTTCGCGGGCGTGTAGTCGCGTTCGCATAGAAGGAATTGAGAGGTCGAGCTTCAGTGGAAATTAACCTATCGCGTTCGCGATGGAAGGATCGCATTCACGAAGGTTCGTCTGGGTAAAGCATCGCATTCGCGTGGGTCGTGTCGTGTTCGCGTAAGAGGATTTTGGTCAAAGTTATTTTTGTGCTTCGCGAACGCGAGGCTTTGACTGCGTTCGCTAAGAAGGAAATTATGCCTGGGCAGAATGTTTTAAGGGTCATTTTGTCCACGAATGTGGTTTTTATTTCTTCCATTGTTGGTCGTTTTTGGAGCTTTTCAAAGGAGAGCGAAGAGGGATTCAAGGAGAATCAGTTTGAGGTAAGATTATTGGACTAAAAACTCAACTATTATGTGAATTGCACCTAGAAAATCATGGAAATTAAGCCAAAAGGTGAAGAACTTTGAGGTCGGATTTCTATACTTTTGATATGTATGAACTCGTGGGGAGATAAGGAATCTATTGGTATAAAAATTATTGAATTCCGGGATGTGGGCTTAGGGGTCGAGTTTTGGTAATTTTGGGATTTGTGTAAATTATTAATTGTTTTTGCTTGGGCTTCGTTCCCTTAGAATATTTTGACGTCCTCGTTTTGATTTTGGATAGATTCGACGCGCGTGGGGACCGATTCGAGGTGAGTAATGATTGTAAACGATGATTTGAGGGTTTGAAACCCCGGATTGTACATCGTAGTACTATATTGAGGTGAGGCACATGCTTGATGACGAGCGTGGGATCGTGCACTATTGTGGATTGTGACTTGGTCCGTCCCGATTATTGATTTTATCGCGTATTTGATTGAAAACTATTTTCTATCATTAGTATTTGGGCTGAAATGTCATATTTGGGCCTAGTGCCCACTATTAGAACCCTTCGGGGCTTTTTATTGATATTTCCTCACTGTTTTGACTTCTTACTTGAACTCAGTCATGTTATTTTCCACTGTTTTCATACTTAGCCATGTTTACTCAATTTTAAGACTTAAATATATTTTAAATGATGTTTGGGCTGAGAAATACTATTTTACTATTGCCCGAGGGGCTTGTGAGGATTTTTGACTGAGTAAGGCCGATGGCCTATGTTGTGAGAAAACACTGATACTGATTTGAGGCCGAGGGCCTGAGATATGTACGCCACGGGGTGGCTTGATTGATATGAGGCCGAGGGCCTAGTTTTGATGCCACGAGATGGCTTTTTATTGTGCTTGGGCCGTAAGGGGCCCTACAGGAGTCTGCACACTCAAAGTGAGCATGGGTACACATTGTGATGTGAGATTGATCCAGAGGGGCTGGTATTATTCTAAGATGTTGCCCGAGAGGCGAATTTGTTGATACTGTGACCAAGGGGCGAAGTTATATTTGTTTACCTTACCTTAACTGTCTGTCAATTACCTGTTTATTGTTGAAAAAGGATTTTCTTCTTGACTTTTCACTTGTTTTCTGCTTTTAAATGGTTTTACTGCTTCATTATAGAATGCCTTGTGCCTTACGTGTTTTCTTACTTTCAGTCGTTATTTACATTTGTTACTCACTGAGTTGGAGTACTCACTTTACTCCCTGCACCCTGTGTGAAGATTCAAGCGTAGCTGGTTCCGCTCCCGAGTGCTGATTTTTCCAGCT
Organism: Nicotiana glauca; assembly: GCA_026770625.1. Taxonomy (NCBI): domain Eukaryota; kingdom Viridiplantae; phylum Streptophyta; class Magnoliopsida; order Solanales; family Solanaceae; genus Nicotiana; species Nicotiana glauca. The sequence continues at coordinate 53,611 of MU694582.1, read as the reverse complement.
TCAAGCGGACATTCGGAGTACACGAGGTAGCTGCCTGGCGTCCACAGTCCCGGATTTTCTCCTCCTTTATCATTTCCATTTTGTATTAGAAAGTTGTACTAGTTTTTAGACTTAGCAGACTTGTGTTATTGCTTATAGACGCTCATGACTAGTGACACCCTGGTTAGGGCTGTGTTTGGGTTGTACTTCTGCATTATTATGATTTTATCTGTTACTTAGTATTATTAAATCATGTTTTAGACTGTTTTCTTATTGATTAACTGTTTAACTTCGAGTTGGGATTAGTTGGATGGCACTGTCTTCACGAAACGTGCCATCACGATCGGGTCCAGGTTTGGGATCGTGACAAGTTTTTAGAAAAATAAACCATTTGTCTTTTGGAGCTTTGTAAAAAACGTTATTACCATTATACTAGAGGTTGTCTGAAAAAAGTTTGAAAATAGCTTTCGAGAATTTTGTTCATCGCGAACGCGATAGGAGGCCTGCCAACGTGAAGAAAGGTTGCCCGGCAATGTATAAGTTTGCAAAAATGGGTTTGGAATTTCATCTCATTTCCTCCATGGGAGACGACCTATGAGCAATTTTGGAGCTCCAGTATCATCATCTATGTCAAGGTAAGTGATTCCCACCTATTGCAAGTTAAATACTTGATTATATCTAGATTTTTACATGGAAAATTATGAGAAATTAGTGGACATTTATGGTTTTGAAGAAAAACTTAGAAATTGGTATTTTTGGATTTTTTACCACGAATTTGGGCATTGGAAATAAATTATATATATGAGTTCTTGACGTTATGGGTAAAGTTTAACTTCGATAATTTTCAAAATCTGGGCGCGTGGGCTAGAGGGGGATTTTTACCGACTTTTTGAGCGGAGTTGGGAATTTGTTTAAATTTAATTATTGTCAGTATTAGTGTATATTTATACGAGTTTGCACATTTATTGACTAGTTTTGGAGCGTTGGGCATCGATTTGTATTGCTTGGATGGCTTGGGAGCCGATTATGGAACTTCGGAGTGAGGTAAGTCTCCTTTCTAACCTTGTTAGAGGGAATATACCCCATAGGTGAAATAATTCAATATGTGCTTTTATTTGTGGAGGATATGTACGCATGTGACGATTTCTGTTTATGGCCGGGTAGTTTTGGGTTTACACCATACTTTGTGGGCACCGTTACTTGATTATATGTGTTAATTGTATCAAATGGAACTAAGTTGAGGATTTTTAAGGATCTAAAAGCTTCAAATTCAATTGTCTTTATTTTGAAAAGAATCAAGAAAGGGTTATGATTTGTTGATAAATTTATATTTGGCCGCATCGCATGTATGTTTGGCGAGCGGGGTGATTCTTTCTATATTTGGCCGCGTCGCATGTATGTTTCGCAAGCAGGGTAATCTTTCTAAACTTGGCCGCGTCGCATGGATGTTTCGCGAGCGAGGTAATTCTTTCTACATTTGGACGCTTCACATGTATGTTTTGCGAGCAACGTAATTCTATTTATGGTTCGCGTCGTTCGACCCTCGGCAGTGCATAATTTACATTTATGTTGGATCGGGCCGAACGCCCTCGACAGAGTTTTGTGTGTGATAATAAAACTGAAAGCCCCCTTCTAATAATTGCTATAGCTTCATTGTTTGAGAGATCATTTATTTTAAATAAGGGAAGTAATTTGGGTTCTTAAATGTGGTGAAGCCTTGTTCAGTTATTTCTTATTATGAGTTTTATTGTTATCTCTGCATATCATGCTTAATTATAACTTCATATTGTAGACATGTGATTTTTGACCCTCCCTAAGATTTTATATATTTTAGCATGTAAATATTTAGTTTAGGCCTAATATTGATATTTCAATTAGTTTGGACTCTTTTACTGTCACAATCCAAAATCCACTAAGGGTCGTGATGGTGCCGGACACCGCTGTTAGGCAAGCCAACCAAAACACTTAATTAAATTTTCGTTTTAAAATATTTCCGAAATAGCTTCTTTTATACATTTAATTAATACATAGTAAATTCCACTGAATAAATTATAAAACATTTAACAACTTTTAAAATTTCTAAATAAACCCATAGACATCCCCAGAACTCGGTGTCACAAGTGCATGAGCTATTTCTAAGAAACAATACAATACAACATCCGTCCGGAATACAATGGATAGAAAGTGAATACAATACACTGAAAGAGACTATACTAGCTGTGGGTCGCCTCGAACAATGCAGCTCAGCTAGTCCCCGTATCAACCATGCTGCTACGCCTAGTAGGCCACTAGAAGTACATGTGCCTGTGCAATAAAAATGCATAGCAAGTGTAGCATGAGTACGAAAACAACGTGTACTAAGTAAGTATACCTTCTAATCTCGAAGAAGTAGAGACGAGAGGTCGACTTCGACACTTACTAATGGTCCAGTAATGTTATATCAATGATATATTAAATCGTGGATTTTTATGAGCATAATTTTAATCTGATACAGTCAAGCAAGTAAACATTTTTTTTATAGGAAATTTCCAAATTCCTTTTCATCATTTATACAAATATTCTCAAGCCGGGAAGAGACTATAAAAACTTTAACAAGTTCATTGCAAACAATACAAGCATGCGCAAATCATGCCGAGGACGTATGGCCCGATCCAACAATATTAAAACTGTGCACTGCCAGAGGGTCGAATGGCGTGAATCATAGATGCATCTATGTAATCTACCGAGGCGTTTGGCCCGTTCCACAATAGATGAATACATTCCACAATCAAATTAATAATTCATCAAGGAGAAAATATTCAGGAAAAGGTAAGTTTCTCTTACAAAAGTCAAGAAATTATATTTAGCCCTTTTTTTTAGAAATTCATTTACATATTCGATATGTTTTAAGCATTTTCAGTTTGTCAACAAGGTTGCAAGTATTACAAGAAAGTATGTTTTTGGGCCCTAAACTACCTGGACTTAAGCATAATAGTAGCTATGCACGAACTTTTGTCACCTCGTGCGTACGTAGCCACAAATAGGAGCACATAACCAATTAACTCACCTATGGGAACAATTCCCTCTTACAAGGTTAGAAAGGAGACTCACCTCACTTCGAAGATCTATAACCGACATTCCATGCCTTTCCGAAGACTCAAATCGATGCTAAATACTCCAAAACTAGCCAATAATTATGCAAACCCGTTAATATATGACCAATTACTCAGTACAATCTAATTTATAACAATTCCTAACCCCGATCGAAAAGTTGACAAAAATACCCTCGAGCCCACGTGCCCAGATTCCCAAAATTTTCAAAGATTAAGCTTTCCCATAATTCCACGAACTCAAATATATAATTTATTCTCAATTTCATACCCAAAATCGTGGTCAAATTCCAAGAATATCAATTTTCTAGGTTTTCCCCAAACACCCAAATTTCTACCAATTTACATGCTAAAATCCATACACAATCGACATATTTAACTCAAGTGAGAAATAAAATTGCGAGTCCAAATCCCGAGCCATTGGTCTAGAACTTGTCCTGAATGTTTTTAAGGTGAAATCTTAAGTGAAATTTGACTTGAGAACTGATTGTAGTCTCTCCTTGATCCAAATGATAGATTGAACAATTCCATAGCCTAACAATGATAATATCCCTGGTCAATCCTTTTGAGCCTTAGACCTTTTTCTTTCAAGAACCATGTTACAAGCCTATACCCATTCTAAAAGATGCCCTCTCTTGGCATACGATCTTTCCTTGAGCATATGGAAAAAGTATAAGTTTGGGGGGAAGAGACGAGGATGACAACAAAGTGGTATAAGGCACAAAAATGAAGAAAAGGAAAGGCAATGATAAATAAATAAAAACAAAAAGACAAAAAGAATGCTCAATGTGAGAAAGAATAAAAAGGGATTCAAGAAAAGTAAAAGAAAGAAAGGTGTGGAAAGTGGAAAAAGGAGAAAAGAATTGAAATGCATAAGAAAGAGTGACAATGTGTCTCCCTAACCCCTTAGAAAGAGGTGAAATGACTCAAAGAGTCAAGTGAATTGTGCCAAATTGATCAAAAGAAGTGCTTACGGGAAGATGGAACCCACTTGAACAAAAACATGACCTACCCTAAACCAAAAGCCTTCACAATGACTCCACAAAAGCCCTATATGATCTTGAGTTGGATGAAGCTTTCATTAGTAGATACTTACATAAGGGGAAACCATATGGTACCTAGAGCCGGACTTGTGACCTTTTCTTGAGAGAGATGAGTGAATTCCCATTAACCTCGATTTGTGTCTTAGTACTCTAAAAAGGCGAGATTTGCTTAGGGAGAGTTGAGGATGTGTGAGTTTGGGTTCCACAATGACTAAAGTAATTGAAAGAGTTCGTTGATGTGTTGAGTCAACTCTTGATTATCTTGTGTCACACTTGATCCATGATATTTCAAAGGTTAAATGTTGTTAATGATCCATTCGTATTGAGGGCAATTGTTAGTCCCAATTGATGCTTGTTGAGGTTACATTAGGATAGCTGGAAATTCTTGGATTTTACCTTAAGGGGTGGGTCTTATTTTGTTTGCTTGAGGACAAGCAAAAGCTTAAGTTTGGGGGAGTTGATAACTAGGGATTTTGACGTGTTTTATGCTCCTTCTTGCTTACGATTTGATTATAAATTCTTACAAAATTGTCCCAAAAGACTCATAAGTTGTTCTTGATTACAGGGTTGATCGACAAAGTGACGAAATGTCAAAGTTCGGCTCAAAAGGAGTAAAACCTGCTCAAGTACCAAAGACAAGGCAAACTCAGGACAAACAGGCCTAGTGCGGCCGCATTACACTTTGTGCGGTCCGCACTAGGGAGATTCAGATAGTAGATTTCAAGGCATAAAACCTAGTGCGGCCGCACTCCATCCTGTGCGGTCCGCACTAGGGAGATTCAGAGAACTGGCAAAATAGGCTTCAAGGCAGTGCGACCGCAGTCGATCGCGCGGTCCGCACTGAAGGCTCTGCGGCTGCACTACCATTATATGCGGTCCGCGAAAAAACAAGATCAGAGAGATGCAACTTGCCCAGGTTCAAGCCATCACGGTCCGCAGTCATGTTTGTGCGGACTGCATTGGAAGCCTCCGCGACTGCGGTCCATTCTGCACGGTCCGCGTAGACTAAGTTCAGAGAGCAAGACTTCAAGTCCAAGAGCCTAGTGCGGCTGTAGTCCATTTTGTGCGGCCTGCACTGACCCCGCAGGGGTATTTTTTTCCAATTTTTCCACCCTAGTATAAATAGAACCTTTTTCCATTTTTAGGGTATCAGTTAATTTAGAACAACAATTGCGCTCGTGAGAAGCTATTTTTAGCCATTTTGGGCATTTTAGCTTAACTCTAACGATATATTCTCTGTATTTTCTTTAGTAATTTAATATTATGTCTTTCTCTTCATCTATTTCTCTGATTTTATCTTCAAGCATGAGTAGCTAAACCCATTAGCTAGGGTTGTGGCTCAACCCTAGTGTGGGTAATTGATGGGTGTTGTGATTTAAGGTTAGATTGACTATGGGTGTTTGTTATTTGGGTCAATTTTATGGTTTAATTTATGAATTAGTGGTTGCAAACACTGGTTTGTGCTATGTTGACTTGGCTCTTCTTGAGAAAGAGAGCCTAAGTCTCTAAAACTGCCTCAACAAGGAATTGAAATAGACTCAAGAGATTTGATAGTCCTAATTAAAGGGTTAAACCTTGAGAGAGTAATTGCCCGACTTGAACCTTAGTTGCTCGAGCAAATATGCATACCCAATTGGTCTCGAGAGAGTCAATTGGGCAAAACCACTCTTCCTACTGAGAGGTGTAGAGTGGGTAGTATTGAGTAACTGTTATAACATATTTACCCAATCATGTCAATCGTGCCTTAGATGCAATTACCCATCAATTAGCCACCTAGGTGAAAGTCACTACCCTAGTGCCCTTTATACCATTATATACAAATTGTAGCAATCTAATCTTAGCACAATCTAGTTTCAATCTTAAATCGTAGTTTGATATTATTAGTTTTATATAAAAAAACCAAAAATGAATGGAAGATCAAGTAAGAGCATACACGTAATCCTAAGTTAAATTGATACTCAACTCCAATCTTAGATCTCTGTGGAATTGATCCCGATCCACAAATCGGGTAAAAGCTATTGCGACCCTCTCTCGCTAGTTTTTAGTGGTACAGAGTTGGCTGTGATCAATACCGAAGAGAGATAAACAGCTAATTTCAAATGATCTGAGCCGGGGTCGATATCGCCATACGAGCAACTAATTCTTGCTCAGAGAAACATGTACAGTGGCTGCATGTTATGTTACTGGCCCTAGCTTGGCCGGAGAATGTCACAAGGCTATGGGATTCGGGTGGATGGTAAGGTGTTTGATCGGATTCCAGCGGTTTGAAAAGAAACAAATCCAACGTAGGTCTATTTCTCTTGCCAAAGGAACTAAGTCTATATAGAAGCCGGCTTGAACAAACAATAACAAAGAAAAAGAAGAAAAGAGGCAGACTATGTTTTTTTAGGTTTGATAATCGGAGCAACCTATGAATATTTGAGAGATGATATTAGGGGGCTTGGAAAGAGGAGGGGACAAGGATTATCTCGTGAAGATTTTGGCTAATTTGGAGGTATTTTAGGCAGCGATTTAGGGCGGCAGCGCCTTAATGCGATTTCCAGCGGCTAGGGTTTATTTGGAGATGAATGGATGAAGAATTGAAGGGAACTCAAGGGTTGGGGGGGGGGGAGGTCTCATTCATACAATTAAATATAAAACGATGCCAAGTTTATAGCCGCTGGATAATACAAGATCAACGCCTGTGAAGAACAAAGATGAAAATAAGGTCGTTTGGTGGTGGGGATCCTGGACCCGGTAAGTCGATTTTGGACTGGGTCTGGGTCGGAGAGAACTTGGGTCTAGCCTAGCACAATTTCCATTCTAAAAACAGACTTCTCTTTTTTTCAATTTCCCCTCCTTTTGCTATTGTTTTCTTTTTCCTTTTCCTTTTTTTTAATTAATTAAAAACTAGTTAATTTCCTAAATAACTTAAATTGTAAAATTAAGCTAATTATCAAATTATAAAAATTATTTGATCCTAAATTAAAAAGGAAAAATAAATAATCTAAAAAGTAAAAGATAAAATGTAAAATGAGCTATTTTTTGTGATTTTTATTTTTTAATAAAATAAATAATAACTAATTAATCCTAAAAATATAAAAACAAAACATAAATGCAATGCATGGTATTTTTGATATTTTTCATGATTTTTAGGAAAAATTAAACGTCCACAAAAATGCAAACAATTAATAAAATCCTACAAAATTCCTATAAAATGGCAAATAATTGAAAAAAAAATCTATTTTCTTGGATTTAATAGGAGTAATTCATATGGGACGAAAATCACATCCTTACAACTGCCCCTCTTTGTTTGGAAACACGAAGGGTTTTTGGGCAAAGATAAAATGAGCAATTACGAGTGATTTTTTTCCATTTGAAACTCCATGAGAAGCATCTTTTGAAAAAGTCTGACCGAACATTGCTTCGGAGGTTGCCTACATATACTTGGCTATAAAGGAATCAGGTCAGTGTAGTTCTGGAAGTTTTGGTAGCTGGAACTACCGGAAAACTGTGATTTCACTACTGTTTTTGCTGTTTCTGCTTGTTGAGCTCCTTATTACACCGAAATAAAAGATAAAAAGCTAAACTAGCTAAGCCTATAAACTACGAGTAAGATTCCTATTTATAAACCTTCTAAAGCTTGATCTTGAGTCTTGGATGGTTCTTCATGTAGACTCTGATTTGAATGTTGACGCTTGTTAGCTGCAACCACTGGTTCATTCTTCTTCAGCTTTTCAGATCAAGGCGGGACATGCAAAACTTGGGACTTTAATCATATCTTAGGCAATCCGCATCTTTTCTCCGCTTATATACTTTGAGTTCAACTTATTTTGTTGTTCTTCTTTTCTTTTATTTGGGTTGAGACTTCTTCTTTGTGTTATCTCAAACTTTGTGCCTCACGGTGAAAAACCTGTTCAGGCACCAAAGCAAACAAACAAATGAAATTTTCTGCCTTAGTTTTCACTAGAAAAATTTTGTGAGTTATTGTAACAAAACCTAAACTATTTCTTTATTGAAAGCAATTAAAATTGGGATTGTGTATCCCTGAGAAAAAGAGAATAGGGAGTGGAGACCCTATATCTAAAATGCAATCAAATGGGGATCGAAGGCCCCAAGTTGGGAAGATTACCATGTTATGCTGGAAAAATGATCGGGTTATGTCGGAAAGGTCCTCGGGTTATGCCGGGAAGATCATCGGGTTATGTCAGAAAAGAAAAAGGTCCCAGAGTTATGCCGGAAAGGTCCACGGGTTATGCCAAGAAAGTCATCGGGTTATGCCGGAAAAGAAAAAGGTCCTCGGGTTATGCCGAAAAAGAAAAAGGTCCTCGGTTTATGCCTGGGAGGTCCACGGGTTATGCTGGAAAAGTCATCGGGTTATGCCGGAAAATAGGGGCGCAGCGCTATCGAAATTTATAGAAGAATTGGAATATAACTTTGTGTATCATATTTTTAAATAAGAAATAGCTTTAGTTTATTGGTTTTGTTGAGTCTTAAATTGGAATTGGAAAAGATCCTGAGTTCAATTCTACTTCATCACAATTTTTAATCACGAATGCTCTGTGAAATATTTGCAAAAGAAAATTATGCTAGTTGAGGTTTGAACCTTTAATTTGCAAAAGAAAATTATACTTAGTTGAGGTTTGAACCTTTGAACTCTTAGGGAAAAATCAAGAACCTAACCAATACACGAAGATACAATTTATATCAAGTGGTGTCATTGTTTCCTACCTATCCATTTATGTACAGTATTAATGCATATATTGAGTAAAACTTTCCGACAAAGCGGTGTCGCGTGACACCGCTTCGACAATCGTGCATCCGCCCCTACCGATAAAGAAAAAGGTCCTTGGGTTATACCAGGGAGGTCAACGAGTTATGCCAAGAAAGTCATTGGGTTATGCCGAAAAAGAAAAAGGTCCTCGGGTTATGCCGAGAAGGTCCACGGGTTATGCCTGGAAAGTCATTGGGTTCTGCCGAAAAAGAGAAAAGGTCCTCGAGTTATGCCAGGGAAGTCATCGGGTTGTGCAGGAAAATAGAAAAAGTCCTCGGGTTATGCTGGGGATCAACTAGGGAGTGGAACCCTATAATATAAAAGGCTACCAGGTTATGCTAGGAGTGAATAGGGAATGAGACCCTATGTTGGAAAAAATGCAGCTAGAGATTGGGGATCCTAGGCTACCATGATTTGAATTTTTCTTCTTCTTTCTTTTTCTTATTCCTCCCCTTTTTAAATTTAATTTTATTTAGGAGAATGAATGAAGAGTTTACAAGAACTTCCCTTTTCGGTTTAACTTTTTCTGCAGAACCGTTTTGGTTTCTGCGTGCCTTGCTTTTATCGCACCTGCTTCTTGTAGGGTTGTTTTGGATTGCACCTATTTTCGTGTTTTCAAATCAAAGAACAATTTGTCAGTTTGAAACGGTGGTTGGTTTTTGTGGCCTTGATTGTTTTGATCACTTGATCTCGGCCCAACTCTTTTTGATGAAAATCTTTATTGCTCTCTGGCTTTCTGGAGGTCGGTTTCCTTTATAAACCCAGGGATCTTGACCTTCCAAAATTCCGCATGATGGTTGGCCCGTATGGGGCTTTGGCCTTTTCATCTTATTTTGCCTTTATGGGCACTTGACTTTGGATTTCTTTCCTTTTCAATAATTTTGACTCTGGAGCATCGGCCATCATGGCCAGTCGTGATCGACTTGATGCACCTACTAAGGCTTGGTGCTTTTCCTAGAATTTTCCTTTTATTAAGCGGAACCCTGTAGAACCAATCTTGCCATATTTTATTTGTATTAGTTTTAGAGAAGGATCAAACCGAAAGGGATTCAAAGAAATGTAAACAAAGGACATGATAATGAATTTAAGCAGAAGTAATCCCTTTGGGGGGTTGGGAGGGGGGGGGGGAGGGGGGAAGAAAGAAGGACAATGCATGCAGAATTCAATAGACATAACATGCTTCTTGGAATGGATACCCAATCTTCACAACCCTCCAATCTCCCAAGAACCCATCATAACTCGTATCTCTAAACCGAGAAACCTTACCAGGACTCTATCAATGCCGATAGTTCTAAGGAATTTTTTCTTTTTCGATCAATGGCGGCCTTTGCGTGTTTTCACCAACTGACCTCTCTCATTTCTATTCCTACCATTTCCTTATAGTGCTCTTTTCGAGTTTTCACTAACAAGACTCTCTCATTTTCAATTTCTGTGCTCGCCATCGCCTTACGCACCCATGCGGGTTTTCACCCATAAGACTCTCTCATTTTATTTCTCTTATTTGATTGTATCAGATTCAAATAACCAAAATATTTCCATTTTGAACATCTTTATCAATTGATCAGATGGACTTTGATAAAGTTTAGGGTAAACGATTGGATTGAATTACAACTTTGGAACCTTTCAGGCGAACCGTCATCGAACCATTAGAGATTTTTGTTTCAACTTTGATGGGGGGGGGGGGGGTTAGAGATTTTTGTTTTGGTGTGACTGAACCCCAGAGAGAGGCTACCTACATATTCTTTCGGAATCAAGTCAAATGTAGTTCAAGGAAACTTTGTTTTTGATTTAAATTTTTTAAATTTTTTTACAAATATTTTCGGGTTTCAAAGAGGGTAATCAAAGAAAGGTAACAGGCTCAAAGGTTTAGCAACCCAATCGGATAATATCGGTATCATAGAAGGGTTAAACGTAATATCTTTCGACCGCGTTTGCATTTAAAACTATTTCAGGGTCATTTCCTTCAATGTCTCCCAAGTACAATGCCCCTTTCGGCAACAATTTTCTTATAATGTATGGACCTTTCCAATTTGTAGTGAACTTTGCATTTTCTTCGTTGTGATGCGGAAGAATACGTCTCAAAACGAGTCGCCCCACTTCAAAGTTCCTAGGCCGCACTTTCTTGTTGTAGTCACGGGCCATTCTTTGTTGATACAACTGGCCGTGGAAAATTGCGGCCACCCGCTTTTCATCAATCAAGGTTAACTATTCTAGACGGGTCTTGACCCACTCATTATCCTCAATCTCAGCTTCAACGATGATTCGAAGAGATGGAATTTCAACTTCTGCGGGTATTACAGCTTCAGTTCCATAAACCAATAGATAGGGCGTTGCTCCAACTGATGTGCACATAGTTGTGCGATATCCCAACAACAGAAATGGTAACTTTTCATGCCATTATGTAGAGCTTTGAATCATTTTCCTGAGAATCTTCTTGATGTTCTTCTTTGCTGCTTCAACAACACCATTAGCTTTAGGGTGATAAGGTGTAGAATCCCGATGCATGGTCTTAAATTGTTCACTGACTTCCCTCATCAAATGACTAATCAGATTTGCAGCATTGTCCGTAATAATAGTTTTAGGAATACCAAAATGACAGATGATGTTGGAGTGCACGAAGTCCACCACTGTTTTCTTAGTAATGACTTTGAGAGTGACTGCTTCGACCCATGTTGTGAAGTAGTCAATGGTCACTAATATGAATTTGTGCCCATTTACAGCTTTTGGCTCGATTGGCCCAATGACATCCATACCCCAAGCAACAAATGACCATGGTGCTGACATAGGATGTAATTATGAAGGCGCTGCATGAATCAGGTCACCGGCACCTGACACTGATGATACTTTGGGACAAAACTGAAGCAATCCTTTTCAATAGTCATATAGTAATAACCTACTCGAAGTATTTTCTTTGCAAGGACGTATCCATTCATATGGGGTCCACACACTCCTACGTTTTCTTCATTCATGATTCTTCCGACCTCTTTGGTATCCACACATCTTAAAAGGTTTAGATCTGGAGTCCTTTTGTACAAAACCTCTCCGCTCAAGAAGAAGCCACTGGCAAGCCTTCTAATGGTTCTATTTTTGGTCTCCACTAGCTTTCTCGGGATATTCTTTTGTTTTCAAGAATCTTTTGAAGTACCATGGCTGAACATTAGGCTCTATATCAACTGCACTGCAATAACCATGTATTCTCGGATTTGGATTTCTAGTGGATCAATATGGTCATTTCCTGGATATGGCAACATCGAGGCCAAAGTAGCTAGTGCATCAGCTAACTCATTGTGAAACCAAGGAATGTACCTAAACTCGACGGACTTGAACCACTTGCTAAGATCTTCCACATGTTGCATGTATGGAATAAGCTTGACATCCTGAGTTTTCCATTCTCCCTGAGCTTGTCGGATAATCAAGTCTGAATCTCCCATGATTAAAAATTCTTCCACATCTTGGTCAATTTCCATGTTCATACCCATAATATAGGATTCATACTCGATAGTATTGTTTGTGCAGAAAAACCGAAGCCTGTTGTGGCCGGATAATTCTGACCAGTGGGTGAGATCAAGATTGCCCCAATCCCGACACCTTTTGCGTTCATAGCTCCATCGAAGAACACTTTCCAAGAATTGGTGTCTTCTAAAATTACCTCAACTCAATTTACTTCCTCGTCCGAAAAGTAAGTAATCAAAGGTTGATATTCATCATCAATGAGATTTTCAGCCAGGTGATCCGCTAAAGCTTGAGATTTCATTGCCGTGCGGGTGACATAGACTATGTCGAACTTGGTGAGCAGGATTTGTTATTTTGCTAACCTCCCTGTGGGCATCAGCTTCTGGAATATGTACTTCAAAGGATCCAACCTAGTGATGAGATAGGTGGTATAGTCCGACAGGTAATGCCTAAGCTTCTGCAAGTTAGGGCGCACCAAGTCCTTTCTAAAAAAGTGTATTTGGCTTCATAACTAGTGAACTTGTTGTTGAAATAGTATGCTACCTGTTCTTTCTTCCTGATCACATCATGTTGCCCAAGAACACATCCAAAGGAATTCTCCAAGACTGTCAAATACAAAAACAAAGGCTTTACAGGTTTGGGTGGGACCAAGACTTGCAGATTCGACATATATTCTTTGATTTTGTTGAAGGCTTCCTGACACTCATTTGTCCATCTAATCGCTGCATCTTTCTTCAACAACTTAAATATGGGATCATATGTGGAAGTCAACTGAGCAATGAATTGGATGATATAATTCAACCTTCCCAACAGACTCATAACCTCCTTCTTGGTTCTCGGAGGAGGCAAATCGCGAAGACTTTATCTTTATTGGATCTAGATCGATGCCCCTCCAACTGACTATAAATCCCAAGAGTTTTCCAGATGGAACTCCAAATGCACATTAACTTCAAGTCATACTTACGCAGACGCTTAAAGAACTTTCTCAGATCCCGACCATGGTCATCCTGCGTTATGGATTTAATGATCACATCGTCCACATAAACCTCATTTTCTTGGTGCATCATGTCATAAAAGATGTCAGTCATAGCTATCATGTAAGTTGCCCCGGTATTCTTCAAACTAAAAGGAATGACCCTGTAACAGTAAGTACCCTAAGGGGTGGTGAAAGCCGTAGTTTCTACATCATTTTCATCCATCAAAACCTGATGATACCCGATATAACAATCCTCTAAAGACTGTATCTCATGTTTGGCACAGTTGTCAACGAGGATGTGCATGTTTGGCAAAGGGAAGTTGTCCTTGGGACTTGCTTTGTTTAGATCCCGATAATCAACACACACTCGGGTTTTCCCGTCTTTCTTTGGCACTGGGACCATATTAGTATATGACAACCATGTGGTGTATCGGACCACTCGGATCACACCCGCTTTTAATTATTTGATGAGCTCTTCTTTGATCTTGTCACTGATGTTAGTTTTGAATTTTCTCTGCTTTTGTTGGATTGGGGGATAAAATCGGGTAAGTTGGCAATTTGTGTACCACTAAATCAACACTCAGTCCTGGCATATCATCATAGGACCAAGCAAACACATCTTTGATCTCGAACAAAAGTTGGATCAATACATCCCTAGTTGTTTCATCTGTGTGAATGCTTATAATAGTTTCTTGGACCTCTTCTGAACTACACATATTAACTGGCTCAATTTCTTTTAAGTTTGGCTTAGGATTATTCTTTAATTGTTCTATTTCTCGGTTTATTTTCCTAAAAGCCTCATCTTCATCATAGACAGCGTGTTAGGATCTGGATATGAAGTCTGCAAGCATGTCATATTATTTGATGCGCATTATTAGAACTGAAAAGAAGAAATGAGAAAAATAACAAAAATTAGAAAGAATAAATAAAGAGATTCATAGATGATGAAATATTGATTTCATTTCATTGAATTTGAATATAGAAGGGTTTACATTTGAATTTTAAAAATAATAAACTAAAAGAAAGATTCGAGTTACACGCTGGAATAACTTGAAATGCCAAAAAGGTGGCAAGACTGGACTACCTGGATTACCGCCTAACATGGAATGAAGTAGCCTTCAAATTTTGCACCTTGGCATTGGGCCCCATATATTGTAACTCAACAGTGCTCGATCCTTCTCCCAGCTGGACCATGTGAGCTTCATACAACATTTGCCTCATGGCTCCACATATGTCCTCAATTTCCTAGGCCGTGAAGGCCTCATCTTCCTCCTCGATCTATCTGGGCTTGACGAATGTTTTGGAGAGATGCGGGACCGACTGAGGCAACACCCAACCATTGCTCTTTCGTTCATTTTCCCATGTCACATCAGCTTCTGTGGCTTGAAAACCCACACCGAAAAACTTCTCATTGGCAGCAAAAGTGATAGGTTCTGTGATACCTTGCAAAGATACCCCGAGCCCCTTCCCAGTCTTATAACCATGCTTGATCATTTCAGTGGAAACCATGATTGACACATTTGACAGAAAGGGTTGAGGACACAGGCTTCCTTCCTCACACCAATTCACAACCACAATCTCAAAATCTTGATAGACTATGTGCTCGCTACCTTCTTTAGCCTCGAGGCATAGGAATGACGGGTCCCGGTAAATTGATTGCTCATCTTTCCATGTACCAAAATTTCCTGATCTTCATGTTCAAACTTCACCATTTGGTAGAGAGTAGAAGGTAAGGCCCCTGCAGCATGGATCCAAGGCCTTCCTAGGAGAAAATTATAAGAGGTGTCCATGTCCAAGAGCTGAAACATCACTTCTATAACGACCCAACCGGTCGTTTTGAGCTTTTGTACTTTGATCACCAGTTCTTGGGCATGACTTGCCTCGTGTTATACATTATGACTAATGTACATTGTTGGTTTTGGTTTCAAGAAGGTTTGGAATGAATTTGAATGAACAGTTTCAGTTGGAAGCTTTCAATTTGAAAGGTTTGACCGAGAGTTGACTTATTTGTATATGAGCTCGGATTGGAGTTTTTATGATTTGGTTAGGTTCGTTTGATGATTTTTGACTTAAGAATGTGATCAAACGTGATTTTGAAGGTTCGGTGTAGAATTAGGCTTGAATTGACGAAGTTAGTATTTTGGCGAGTTTCGGTTGATAGGTGAGATTTTGATCCGAGGGTCGGAATGGAATTCCAAGAGTTTTTGTAGCTTCATTGAGTGATTTGGGATGTGTGTGTAAAGTTTTAGGTCATTCGGACGTCGTTTGGTTGGGTTTTTTTATCGAATGCGTGTTTCGGAAGTTTTAGAAGAACTTAGGCTTGAATCCGATGTAATTTGATGGTTTTGGTGTTGTTTGTGGTGTTTTGATGATTGGAGCAAGTTCGAATGATGTTTTAGGATGGGTTGGCACTTTTGGTTGAGGTCCCTGGGGCCTCGGGGTGATTTCAGATGGCCATCGGGATGAATTTTGGACTTGAGTTATTGCTGAGTTTTGCTGGTTCTGGTATTTCCGCATCTGCGGAAATAGGACCGCAGATGTGGTGAGGGGCATCGCAGGTGTGGATTTTGGCAATTGGAGGATTTCCACAGAAGCGGATGGTGGTCTACAGATACGGCGTCCGCAAAAGCGGATTTAGACCGCAGAAACAGTCTTGGCTAATAGTGGAACTCCGCAGGAGCGGAATAATTTTCTTATAAGGGGAAACCTGAGAAGCGATTTGTTGATCGCAGAAGCGAAAGTGTCTGGATAGAAAAAGGTTTTAAGGTTTCATTTTGTTCCGCGAGCTAAGGTATTTTTCCACCACTTTTGAACATCCCTGAGAGATTTTGGACGAAAATTGAAGGGGATTTCGATTGGGATTGATTATAGGTGAGTTCTATGACCTAAATACATGATTTAATGGTAGAATCAATGTAGAAATTCATGAAAATTTATCAAAAAGGGGGAAGAGCTAGGGCTTCAGTTTTGGTATTTCAAATTGGGTTTTGATGGGCCATTTGAGCTCGGATTTGAGAGTTCTTGATATGTATAGACTCGTGGAGGGATACGGAATCCGTTGATGTCAAAATTTTTGGGTTCGAGAAGTGGGACCGGGGCTCAGGTTTTGCAAATTTTGTGATTTTCGATGTTTTTTGATTCTTTTCGATTGGGTTATGTTCCCTTAGCCTATTGTGATGTATTCGTTGTGGTTTTAGTTAGATTCGACGCGTGTGGAGGCCGATTTCAGGGGCAAAGGCATTGCGAGCTAGATATTTCACCGGTTCGAAGTGAGTAATGATTGTAAATGATATCCTGAGGGTTTGAAACCCCGGACTGCACATCGTAGTGCTATATTGAGGTGACTTGCACACCGGATAGCAAGCGTGTGGTAGAGCACCGTTGGGAATTGTGACTTGGTCCGTCCCGATTGATAATTTTACCGCATATTTGACTGAAACTTATTTGTTATTATCATAATTTGGGCTGATTTCCATATTTGGGCTTAATGCCAATTATTTGAACCCTTCGGCAATTTTTATCACTATTTTTTCACTATTTTGATTTATTATTTGAACTCAGTCCTGTTGATATCTACTGTTCTACAAACTCAGCCATTTTTTATATAGATTTGAAACTCAAATTATATTTCTAAATGATATTTGGGCTGAGAACTACTGTTTTACAAATGCCCGAGGGGCTTGTGATGATTTTCGGACTGAATGAGGCCGAGGGCCATATGTGAGGATATGCTGAGTGATATGAGGCCGAGGGCCTGAAATACATTTATGTGCCACGAGGTGGCTTGAGTGACGTGAGAGGCTTTCAGGCCTTGTGAGTGATGTTAGGAGGCTTTCAGGCCTTGTGAGTGATGTGAGGAGGCTTTCAGGCCTTGTGAGTGATGTGAGGAGGCTTTCAAGCCTTATGAGTGATGTGAGAAGGCTTTCAGTCCTTATGTTGATATATCACTTGGGCCGTAAGGGGCCCCTCTAGAGTCTGCACACCCACAGTGAGAGCGGGTACCCATATGATCTGATTTTGAGCCCGAGGGGCGAACTTTTATGTGCTCATCTTGCATATTTACTTGCCTTTTTACCTGTTATACTGTGGTATTTTTGCCCGAGGGGCGGATTTTCTATGCTTATCGGCACTAAGTGTTTTGAAATCATTTTGTAACTGTTGAAAAGATTATTTTCATAAGAGATTTAAACTGAGCCAAGATATTTCCAAAGATCTCACAGCTTCACTGTTTTCTCAAAGGATTGTACCCTGCTTCTATACAACATGATGGTTTGCTTTATGTGATTTCTTACTGCTCAATTGTTATTTACCTTCATTACTTATTGAGTTGGAGTACTCACTTTACTCCCTGCACTTTGTGTGCAGATGCAGGTATCTATTCACCCCGGTAGCGGGTTTTGGCCGATCAGAGGCAGAGTTATATGAGTTCAGGAGGTGACTGTCAGCGTTCGCAGCACCATGTTTCTCTCTTTTGTTCATTATTCCGATTTTGTATATATTTATTTTGACCTTGTAGTGGACTTACATTCTGATAGATGCTCGTGACTTGTGACACCCCGATTAGGGCCGTGTTGGGTTGTATATCCGTTAATTAATACTATTAAGTCATATATAAGCTATTTATTTATGTTTAACTCTTTTTGAAAAGACGAGTTTGGTTAGTTGGCTTGCCTCGTCTTCACGAGAGGCGCCATCAAGACCAGTGTGGGGTTTGGGTCGTAACAACTTCGAAATCCACAGGACCGATAGTCAAGATCAAATCAATCTCCCCTATTATGTCTCTCTTGATGCCATCAAAAGCACGTACACAAACATTTTTAGGCCTGATTCTCTCAGTCCCAATTTCCATTCTTTACAAATTTGAGAGAGAGCAGATGTCAACCCTAGATCCGCCATCCAGCATGACTCTTTTCACATAGTACCCTTCACACTTAACTGTCAAATGAAGAGCTATGTTGTGGGCAGCCCCTTCTGGGGGCAAGCCATTTCTGCTAAATGAAATCCAGTTGACTTCGAAGAATCGTTCCGCCATCCTTTCCAGTTGCTCAACAGTGGTTTCAATTCGAACATATGCCTTATTGAGGGTCTTTATCAACACTTTCTGATTCTCATTCGAGCTTATCAGTAGAGACAAGAGCAAGACCTGAGAGGGGGACTTCCGAAGTTGGTCAATTACCTCGTAGTCCACAATTTTCATTTTTCGAAAGAATTCCTCTTCTTCTTCGGCACTGACTGGCTTTTTTTAGCAGAAAACGTTTCTGTTTGGCATTGTACACTTCTTCCAGATTGAGGTACTTCCCAGCCGGGTTTGTTTCGTTCACTTCCCCCATGATTTCTTTCCCTTGTACGTAACTACCACTTTATTGTAATTCTAGGGGACGTCAGTGGGATCCTTCATGGGCTAATAACTACATGCTTGTTTAGACTTGGTGGAATTACTGGTCCCTGCGCCACATAAGTCCCTTTTGGTACATACATCTTAGGTCCCTTGTTTAGCTCGAACCTATTGGGGGGACTCAACACAAACTGTTCTTTCCCAGGAGCTCAGGGAACATAAATAATGGCATCTTTAGGAGGTACTGCCCCTGTCTTGGCTTCCACTGTCTTTTCTACACTTCAAGGAGTGGAGTTGCTTTTCTTCTCCCCCTTTTCTTGCTTTGCCACAGCCCTTGTCTTGTTTTCAACATCCGTGATAGCAATGATAGATTTCAGGTCCAGGTCAAATTTTTTATCTTCACAAATCATCCCAATAACTGGCCCATTGTATTAGAATCAGCTTGGAAGTAATCAACCTCTTGGGCTTACAAGAAGATACTGGCCATCTCGGTCTCATCCATCGGGAGTTTCACCCTGGCTGCTTGTTTACGCCACTTGACAGCATATTCTCGGAAGCTCTTCAAAGTCTTCTTTTTGAGATTAGATAGAGAATTTCTATCTGGAGCTATATCTATGTTGTATTGCAATTGTCTGCCAAAATCGCGAGCCAAATCATCCCATATGTGCCAGCGAGATATGTCTTGATTCATATACCACTCAGATGTAATGCCGACTAGACTCTCTCTGAAGTAAGCCATTAAGAGTTCTTCTTTTCTGCCTGCCCCTCTTAATTGATTACAATACCTCTTGAGGTGGGCTATGGGATCCCGATTTCCGTCATACTTTTCGAACTTGGGAGTCTTGAAATTGATGGGCAAATGAACATGCGGGAACATACATAAGTTGACGTAGGATATGCTTTTCTAACCACTTAACTCTTGCATATTCTTGAGGATTTATTTCATGCTTCTCATTTTCCAAGTGATTTCCTCTTGCTTGGGATTCTTTGGAGCTATCTCTTGTCCCGCGGTAAACTCATACTGAGGTGGTTGAGGGTAAGAATTAGTGGTGAAATGAGTCGTGTCTGATGGAAAAGGTGGTACTTGAAAATTAAAGGATGTTGGCTTAAAGCTTGGCCCTGGAAAAGTTGGTTATGCCATAGATGAGTTTGGTGGTGCGGTGAATATGTTATAAGCTACTCCCGAAATCAATGCTTGGGGGCGAACCTCTGAAGGCATTCCGGCGAAATGGGCTGAGATGGTGGGATATCTAAATGGGGTGTTCGGGTAATTTATTGGGATGTTTGAAGTTCCACTTACTTGGGGAAACCAGGTATTGCACTATGCGTCTCTCTACCATTGGACCAAGCGTCCCACATTTCCAACATGCGGAGGTGCAGTGACCTATTCTCTTCAGCAACCGCTGACTCTAATGTTGGGATAACCGATAACGGGCTATCCTCTGGGATGGGAATTGTCGGTAGATAACATTTTGATGACATTTTCACAATTCCCTTGGATTTTGTAAAGTAAGTGTGCGAAGCTAGGTTACCGCAAAATCAACCACCTTAAAAGATAGAACCTAGTCTCAACAGCTGACATAACAAACCGGTTAGTTTGAGGCGATTAACACATAGGGAATCTTATATTGGGGGATGTGATGCACCTATACAGTTAAATTTATTTCTACATGTTTGCAACGGTTGCATGTCACATCTCGGCTTTTGCCTATCTCCCAAACCTTTGCCTCTTTCTTTTCTTTTTGGTGCTCTTATTATTTGCTCTTTTTTCTTTGCACTCTCTCGTTGTTTTCTCGCTTATTCTTGTTTTCTTTCTTTTTCTTGTTTTATCTCTTTCTTTTATTTGAATTATTTAAAACCATGACTGGATCCGATTCGAATTGCCTACGTATCACGACACCGTATGAATTAGATCATCACGTAGTTCAAGGAATAAATATGAAATAAAGGAAATAACAATTTTGGGCTTTTCAAATTTTCATTAAAATAAAAAATTCTAATTTTCTTTGTTAGAAAGACTCCATCATACCTTTATAGAATTGAAAAACTAAAAACAAACTAGAAACAGACTCTAGAAGTAGAAACTAAAATAAATACTCGAAAAGAAAATTAAGAATACATAAGTTCTTCCAAAACTAATCCAGGGGCCCGCGAGACATCAGTCGGTCTCGCCATGGGCCTATGTGCAAGCTCCCCTTGGAGGCATTCCAATTCATTCATTATTTGGAGAACAAAGGTCATCACCGTGGTGAAGAAGGTGGATCTAGTTATTTCCTCACATTCATGGCATTTCGTGACGATGTAGTCAGTAATTGCTCTAACCCTTTACCTAATGATGCCTTTTTCTTGTAGCAAACATCCGATTTGTTGAGACCTAGCCTCCAGAACTTAGGTGTCATGATGGCTTTGACCCTAAAACTGTTGCATATCATCTTCTAATCGAGGCATCAGTGTATAATAATGTTCCTTCTCTACCTTGAAGTTCTTTGTTTAGCCATTTCATTCTCGAGGGTAGTTAGCTTTTTATTCAGGATTATGAATTCTCCATCAAAATTTTCCTTTTTAATTGCTGAACAAACTCTGCCCGTCCCTCCACGTTCTTCTCCAACTGTGCCCGTGCTCTTTCCAGACCACCCTCAGATTTTTCCAGATCATTCTCGTACTCAGATTTTTTCCTCCTAAGACCGTTTATGAGTCTTTCATCTGCTCTGCTTCTTACTTGGTTTTCGACTGCTATTTTTATTTTCTGGATTTGGGCTGGGAAGATTTCATTCTCTTGGGCTAACTTTTTCTTCTCACCCTCCTCCGCAACGGCTTGCACAACACTATCAAACTTAAGGTCTCTGATTTGCCCTTCCAACTTGCTTATGGTGGCCTGGTATTCATTTTCTTTTGTCAGCCACTCCCAATATTTTTGTGATGCTTCAACAAATTCTTATACGTTGGGTGTTTTAGCTGGCCTTCCAAACTCAAATTTCCTTTTGTACCGAGCGAGGCAACCGGATGACTTCACCTTTGGATAGATCACGTACTTGGATATTCACCATCAAATATTGGCACTCAATCCAGATCTGGTGAACCACTGTTTCATGAAATTGGCCATCAGAACGGATATTGACCACATAAATGCTAAGGTTTTCATCCTTAGGAACTATTTTACATCTTCCTAGCTGTCTCAAAACCTATTACGAGGCACAAGGCTGGACACTTCTAACACTCATCAGGAGGGAGTGGGGACCGGTGACTGGCACGTAAATGATTTCATCAACAGGAAGCCAACCCAACGTCCATTGTATCTGATTTTCAGTGACGGAGCGGAGGCAAGGTATCCATTTTGTGACCCCTTCTGGCATTTTGAACTCGTTGACCCTTGTATCAAAATCCTCTATGCAGCTCTTTTGTGTAGATCCGTAATTCATGTACCGAGGGTGATGACATAGATGTTCAATCATCCACATTTGTAGCAACAAATTGTGCCCTTCAAAAAAGTCTATTCCGGCTTTTCAAGCCGTGAGAGCTAAGAATATTTCAGATACTATCATGGGTGCGAGGGTGCTTTTTTCATTGGTAAGCAAAGTGTTGATGACCCCAACTATCCGTACATCTATATTCCCGTCCTTGCTCGAAAACACTAGAAGACCCAAAAATGCCACCATGAAAGCGAAGCATTTATGCTCTTCCTATTCCCTTTACTACAAATTTTGCTTTTCGGGTTTTCAAATCCCCCTCCGTGCCTGTATGGCTGTTATATGAACTGTGGAGTGGAAAACCCAGCTGCCAAATCTGCATATTGTACCCCCGATTTATCTTTAGCAAATCTAGAAACTTGTGAGGGGTGACAGCCCTTGCGGCGACCAGGTATTTATGTCTTAAAGGTTCAGTACTCCCAACATAACCGGCTATCTCTTCCAAAGTGGGTGTGAGCTTGAAATCTTAGAAATGTAACACGTTGTGAGCTGGATCCCAAAATGTAACTAGTGCTTTTATTACGTCTCCTCTAGGCTTGATCTTTAATAACCCGGTAAGACCCCGCAAGTGATGGTTGACCATATCTCGTCCTGATTTACCCAAATCTTCCCATCACATATGTAGTTCCAATGGAATCTTTTTCATGACCTTCATTGGCAAGTTTTGACTAGTTCTCATCCTGCACATTTAGATTAAGGTGATTGGTTTTAAAACAAAGCGAATTTTATAAATGAGGTCAATTTTACAAAAATTAAAATAAACACGACTACTTTTGCAAATACGACCCTTCCGCACTTTGAAAAGGAAGATTTTAGGGCTGTGCTTGCTAGGTGGACAAAACAAAATTGATAAAAGAAACCTTCGGTGGCTATTCTTGCAAAAAAAACCTTTGGCGCCCCGTCGTTTCGTTTGGCTTATTTAGACAAAAACAACATTATCCATTTTATTTTTGACAACAGATGATGACATTTTCAAATTTCGGGTTATTTTGCAAAAATGGGGCTGGACCCAATGAGGGTTGCCTACGTATCCCACAACTGATGAGAATCAAACCCGTGTAGTTCGGTCACTTTTGACATAATAAAAATAAAAAAGACGTGAAATGTTTTGAAACCATTTTCCCTTCCCTTTTCCTTTCTTTCTCTCTTTTTTCTTTCAAAATTTTGGCAGAGTTTCGATATATTTTGGACACCAGTTTTTTTTCAACGGCGGGTAATCATCTCTCTCATATCTCAAATTTATTTTTTTCCCAATTTCCTCTCTATTCTAGCAACCGGTCAACATGCAAACCGAAATAAATAATTGTACATGTAGCACATAAAAAATTCATCAGGATGGTCTTTTGATTCTGGGGTCCACCTGTCCTAAACGGACCCAACCCCCATGTTGAGTCCCCAAAGTCAATTTCACATGATGCAAACAAACGTTCCTACTAGGGATCCGGCATGATGCTAAGTTATTCTAAGTTTAAAACATGTGTATACTGTTCTAGACTTGGTGTACCCGAGCGGACAACTCGAGTCGAGGGACCGGGGAAAAAAAGGCCATCCAGCTTTGTAACTTGTCTGAGCCTCTTTCTAATTAAAGGTATGACACTAACAGAAGAGGAGTCACGCCAGCGTGCATATCCCCGAAGACGAGAAGAGAAGGGTTTCGTAACAGTTTAAATAATATCAAAGCGGTAAAAAGAGACATTTAGCACATTAGACCCAAACATGTAATGACAATCAGATAATAAATAAAAGCCAATTTATAAAAAGTTATTCCAAGTCGAATTCTTGAACCTTGAACCAAAAGTTCTAGGTTTTGAATCCCCAGCGGAGTCGCCAAAGCTGTCACACCTCCTTTTTACCACCCGAGAGGGGATATAAAGGAGTTTTTCCAATTAAAGTGACATTATTTGAGTCGCGACTTGAAATAGTTTATTTGGTGTCCCAAGTCACCATTTTATTTTAAAATCTCAAATCGAGGAAATTTTGACTTGATTCTATAAGTCTGCGAACCAAAAAATTCTAGATAATGAATTCTGTTAATCCGGGAGAAGAAGTTAGGCATTCCCGGGTTCCGTGGTTATAGCACGATCACTTAAACTATTAATATTGGCCTATTATTATATTTACTACTCATTTTAAACATACTGTGCATTTTTGACATTATAAACCGCTTTTAATTATTTTATGGAATTATTCTGAAACAAGTTACGATTGTCGTACACTTGTTTGTTTGATACATATTGCGAACCATGTCACGGGTAACCCACGATCTACAACATATTTAATTTATTAAAGTTATTAGAAGTTTTGGCCAGGTCACATAAATATACCCCCGAATTTGAGAATCAGGTATTACAACTACGTAAATGGAGGATGTTATTATGGTCATGTGAGTTATGTATTGCATTGTTATGACCCGACCGATCATTTCAAAGTTACTGCTCCATTTACCATATTCGTGCTTCTTATTGTCTTGATTCTACTGTATTATGTGTTATCATGTTGGTTGTCTTGGGTTCGGAGAGGTTTTGATAAGGTTTGAGACACTTAGTAACTTTTGAGTAAACTTAAGTTGAAAAAGTCAACTAGATGTTGACTTATGTGATTAAGTGCTCGAATGTGAATTCTGATGGTTCTGATAGCTTCGGGAGATTATTTCGGACTTAGGAGCGTGTTCAGAATGTGTTTTGGATGATTGTAGTAGATTTAGGCTTGAATTGGCAGAATTGGAATTTTGGCATTTTTCGGTTGATTGGTGAGACTTTGATATAGTGGTCGGAATAGAATTTCGGACATTGTAGTAGGTCCGTTGTGTCATTTGGGATGTATGTGAAAATTCCAGGTCATTCAGACATGGTTTGATAGACTTTTTTGATCAAAAGCGTAATTCGGATGATTTTTGGAACCTTAGGCTTGAATCCGATGTGTTTTGACGATTGGTATAAGTTTGAATAGTGGTATATGACTTGTTTGTGCTTTTAGTTGAGGTCTCGGGGTAATTTTGGATGGTTGATGGAGAGTTTGGAGTTTTGGAGAAGTTGCAAAATTTTCTGCTCCTGTTGTTTTCGCACCTGGAGATTGGAGATAGATTTTGGCTAGCTTTGTGCCACTTGGAGCCGGATATTTGTGGGAAAGGCACTGTGACTGATTGATTGATCTTGGTTCGAGGTAAGTGTCTTGCCTAACCTTGTGTGGGGGAACTCCCCTTAGGATTTGGTACTATTTTGATATGTGAGTGTCGTGTACGTGAGGTGACGAGTACGTACACGGGTTATTTGTTGTAAAACTCTGTTTTTCACTAAGTAATAACATGTTTCCCCTTATTTGAGCTATGCTAGCATACGTAACTATCCTGTTTAGTTTAGAATAGCATGCCTACGTGTCTTAACTGCCTATCTGAATTCTGTGCAACATGTTTAGTGAAATTCCTGCTTTTCCTTGACTTGAACTTAGTCTGAATTGTAGGTTTCCTTGCTATAACTATTATTTCTGTTGGTTGAGCTGCATATTTATTTTGGGACTACAAAATGGTATTCCGGGAGATCCCCTTATACTACATATTTGCTTTGGGACTAGGGAACGGTATTCCTGGAGATTCCTCTATTCTGCATATTTACTTTGGAACTACGAAACGGTATTCCGGGCGATCCCCCTGCACATTTATGTTTGGGACTACGAGATGCTATCTCGGTTATCTCTGTATACTGAGATGTTATCTTCTATGATTTCATTCTTGTTTAATTTCAGTCTTGATTTTATTGTTGTATTTCTTTCTATCTTGTTTTATTATATATATACCAGTAGGGCCCTGACCTGGACTTGTCACTATGCGACCGATGTTAAGCTTGGCACTTACTGGGTAGCATTGTGGTGTTCTCATGAACTTCCATGTACATATTTTTTGTGTGCAGATCCAGGTACCACTTATCAGCCGCATTATTAGTGAGGAGAGACAGTTGTAGAGACTTCAAGATATATCTTTCGCATCCGCAGAACTCGGAGACCCTATCTACTCTTTTCCATGTCAAACACTTCTTGTATTTCCTTTTTTTAGACTCTGGAGTACAGAAATACTATTTCTTTTTTGTAGTTTCTAACTTAGGATATTCTGGGTTTTGGGAGGAGTTTATGTGTATTTCAAGAGTGATTATTGTATATGTCAAGCGGTATCTTAATTTCTTATTTAAATTTACCTGTTAGTGGTTAACTTTTATGTTTTCATTTTATTTTTGCAAAATGTTAGGCTTACCTAGTCGTAGAGACTAGGTGCCATCACGACGGTTCACGGATGGAGAACTTGGGTCATTAAAAACACTCCAGGTCATGAAGTCATTGTTTATTTATATGTTGATGACATATTGAGAATGAGAAAAATATGGCAGATATAAATGCTACTAAGTGTATGCTAGCTAGCAAATTCCACATGAAAGACTTAGTTGTTGTTGATGTGATCTTAGGAATCAGAATTCACAAGACTCCACAAGGTCTAGCATTATCACAGTCTCGCTACACTGAAAAAGAACTTGCCAAGTTCAAGTATTAGCAAGATTGCCAAGACTCCAACTGACATGAGTTATGCACTTCAAAAGAATGAAGGTGAAAGCGACTCACAACTGGACTATGAAGAGTATTGGGAAGTTTGATGTATATCAAGAATTGTACGCGATCAAATATAGCACGTGCTATAAGCAAAATTATTCTGTTTATAGTGATATAGTGAAGCAAATTGGATCGTCGGATCATCTGAAGTTAAATCCATAAGCGGATATGTTTTCAGAATTGGAGGTGAAGCAGTGTCTTGGAAATCATCCAAACAAATGTGCATTGCCCGTTCTACAATGGAATCTGAAAAATTCATAACATTTGGTAAGGCCGGTGAACAAGTTGAATCGCTCAGGAATTGCTTTGAAGATATTCCGTTTTGGCCCAAACTTTTGGCACCTATAGGTATACATTGTGATACTCAAGCGGCAATAGGCAGGGCTGGGAGCGTTATGTATAACAAAAAATCTCGTCACATATGATAGAGACAAAATATAGTTAGACAACTACTCTCTAGTGTTATTATCACAATTCCACTACGTAAAGTTAAGAGATAACATGTCGGATCCACTTACAAAAGGCCTATATAGAGAGGCAGTTGAAAGATCATCGAAAGGGATGGGGTTAACTCCTAGGACAAGTCATCATGGTGGTAACTCTACCTAGTAGATTGAAGATCTCAAGATCCAGGTTTAAAGAGATCAAACAAAGTTATGAATGACGGTTCAACATTGTCAAATAACTTAACACATTCTCGTGATGCAGGCAATGTTCAGAAATCAAGGTAAAGCATTAAGGCTTTTTGATGAATCAATAAAGCTTAAAGCGTTTTAATGATTTTCTAAGTCTGGAAGGATATGACCAGATAGTGTGTCAATAGGATTACACGTTTAGAAATCACCTATGTGAGTGTGAAGTGTAAGCCACTTCAACGGGAATGAAAGTGAAGGCCCATTCTCTAAGAACTCTTGAAACCAGACAGTCTTCATGGCTGAAATGAACACAACCGCGAGAACCATAGATGGTTAAAGGTTGATTGTGTGACTTATATTGTCTATGTATAAAACAAAGCTCGATGGTTTAAGGATATCAAATCTACCAATTATCACGACCCTAAAATCTACTCGGTCGTGGTGGAACCTATCTTGAAACTAGGCCAGCCAACACAAACCTCAAATCCAACCAGCATTTCATAAAAGTCATTATTAAGATATTAATCAATGAAAATCCCATAATATAAGTTTAAATAACCAGTGCGGAGAAAATAACACATGCCCGACATCAGGGTGTCACATGTCACGAGCATTTACATCTCTGTCTCAGTACAATAAAGTCCAACAAAGCCTGGAAGGCAAAACTAAATAAATCTAGGGAAGATATGAGGGAGAAAAATAGGGCTGCAAACGCCATACAGCTACCTTGTCGACTCCAAAATCCTGCTGAATGGACAATCAATGCTCACTATCGCGACCCGCAACTGCTGGATCTACAGGCACAGTGCAGGGAGTAATGTGTGTATGCCAACTCAGTAAGTAATAAAAGTAAAGCAGTTGAGCAGTAAGTAACAGACAATTTCACGTCATAGCACAACAATAAATATAGTACATTTCCCAAACAATATATAAATTATTTATCTCGTAAAACAAACTCAATTTTAGTAAAAGAATTTTTATTTTAAAACATCATTCAATAGTTTCAAACAAGTGATGAAAACAAGGATAAAAACGTTAGAAAACGTAAACAGCCCCTCGGGCAAGACATTTACCATAAACCACCCCTTGGGAAAAATATCAGCAGAACCAGCCCCTTGGGCTACCACACAATCACTCATAATTAGCCCCTCGGGAACACCATAATCAATATCAGACCCTCGGACAACATCACATCACACACACTAGGTACCCGCGCTCCCTAGGGTGTTCAGATTCCGGAGGGGCTCCTACAACCCAAGAGCTATCACAAGCCATCTCCTGTCATAATAAATCAGGCCCTCGGCCTATATATATCACAAATCAGTACAACATGTTGTGGCCCACAACCCAATCCCATGATATCCTCACAATACAGGTCCTCGGCCTCACTCATTCAGAAACCTCTCAAGCCACTCACGCTAACAGTAAAACAAGTGCTCGGTCCAAAATATCATTTATAGAATCAAAACGGAGAAAATAGAATCGAGTTATGAAATAAGTTAAAACGTAGCATGACTGAGTGTAAATACTAAACAAAAAATAGTGAGGAAATAGTAGTAGAAAGCCCCTAAGGGTCCAAACAGTCGGCACTAGGCCCAGACACAGCATTCAACCCCAAACATAGTAATACTTTCCATAACACAATAATATTGTATGCGGTAAAACTGGAGGCCCAATTTCTCCATAATTAGATCACCTCGCGGGCATGCTTATCAAAGCTCAAATTTGAGGTCAAGACCCACCCTCGGGAGCCGTCGGGTATCGGGCCCTGGGGGCATGGCGTGCTAGCGGATATAATACGGGAGAGGGGAATTCCTAAGGCATGCAGTTGAAATTGACAGAGCCTGGTGATGTCTGGTTGTCCCATCCCGCTTTCTTTATCATTAATGTATTTTGTACTATGTTGGGATCTCCTCCCCTATATAAAGGGGATCCTCACCACTTTGTATGGGGTTGTTGTTGCTCCAACTATTCTACATAAGATCAATAGTATCTCTCTATCTCTCTCTTTATCTCTAACTTATTCGGTCGAGACTATCGTTTTCATTTATTATGTTCATACTTGTTCTTCAATTTTTGCTCCCTATAGGCCATAAAGGGCCTCTAACGATTATATTCTAACTGTTATCCCTTTCCCATTTATCCCCGATAGCTCGAGCTCGAGCACAGGCATCGACCTCGAGGCCCCTCGCCGGCCAGTCCGAGGCCTGGACAGCAAGTCCCTTGGTTTGATTATAACCCCGTTTTAGCTCGTATTTCATCATTTAACTTTACATATCTGGCATCAACTTCTCTAACAACTAGCATAAAAATAGAACACGTATTTTTAGAGTCCCATTAACAAATTTAATTATCGTTACCATTTTCACAGTAAAGAAATACCAAAGATTGTTCAATCAAATACATGACTTAATAGTCATATGGGACGGACCAAGTCACAATCCCCAATGGTGAACGACCCCACGCTCATCATCCAACGTGTGTGTCACCTCTAAGTAGTGGAACGATGTGAAATCTGGGGTTTCATACCCTCAGGACAACATTTACAATCATTACTTACCTCAATCCGATCCAAACTATAGCCCATGATGCATTTGCCTCTCGATTCAGCCTTCGAATGCTCCAAATCTAACCAAAACTAAATTTCATGCCATCAATACAAGCTAAAGGAACAAAACCCACACGAAAATAATCAAATTACAACAAAAATCCCGAAATTGGCCAAACCCGACCCCCGGGCCCATTCCTTGGAATTCGATAAAAATCACATCACTGGAATCCTCATCCTCCCACGAATCTATACATACCAAAACATCAAAATCGGACCTCAAATGGCCCCTCAAATCTCCAATGAAAACTCTCCAATTTAAAGCCCTAATTCTCAAATTTTTAACTCTTAAATTCCAATAATTTCATGTCTAATTAGTTAGAAATCACCATAGAATCGAGTATTGAGTTC
The DNA here is from genome assembly GCA_026770625.1 of Nicotiana glauca. NCBI lineage: Eukaryota > Viridiplantae > Streptophyta > Magnoliopsida > Solanales > Solanaceae > Nicotiana > Nicotiana glauca. The sequence continues at coordinate 23,329 of MU694582.1, read as the reverse complement.
AAAAATCTTACCTCCAAGCGCTACCCCTTGAATCTCTCTTCAAATTCCCTAAAAAAAAAGAAGCTCCAAACCAGTCTAAAAAATGGAGGAAATAAGCTGAAAATCATGAAGATGGCCTTTTATACTATTTGCCTAGGCATCTCGCACCTGCGGCTCTCTTTTTGCATCTGCAGACCGCTTCCGCTGTCAAAATAATCGCACCTGCGGTCTTCACTTAAGGACCAACTTTCGCATCTGCAGTTAAAACCTCGCACCTGCGGTCAAGCTCTAGCTGACCAAAGACCGCTTCTGCGACCTCTTCTACGCATCTGCGATATCGCACCTGCGGTCCCCAGTATACAGGTGTGGAAACAATAGAAGCAGAAAAATTCTGCAACTCCACTCAAATTCAAAATCTTCTGCCAACCTTCTGAATCCATCCTGAGACCCTCGGGACCTCAACCAAACATTAACAAGTCATATATCCTCATTCAAACTCGTACAAACCTTCGGGACACTTAGAACAACGCCGAAACAACAAATCAGCCTCGGATTCAAGCCTAAGGATTTCAAAACTTCTGAATTTTGCAAACGATCAACAAGTCTGTCAAACCTTATTCGGATGACCTAAACTTTGGCACACATGTCACAAATGAAACAACAAACCTACTCCAATTTCCAGAATTCCATTCCGACCTCGATATCAAAATTTCCACTATCAAAAAATGCCAAAATTCCAATTTAGCCAATTCAGGCCTAAATATACCACGGACCTCCAAAATACATTCTTATCACGCTCCTAAGTCCCAAATCACCTAACAAAGCTATCTAAACCACAAAACCCAAGTTGTGACATCATTTACTCATAAGTCAACTTCTGGTTGACTTTTCCAACTAAAGCTTCCAAATAAGAGACTAAGTGTCTCCTTCATTTACAAAACCACTATGAACCCAAACTAACCAACAAAACGTGATGAAATACAGCCGAGCAACACATAAAGAAGTAGAAATGGGAAAAATGGAGCGGTAACTCATGAAACGACCGGCCAGGTCGTTACACCGATTGACCAGTATACTCGATATAAGTTCACTACGGAAAGTTCAAAGGGAAACCTACTTATCCATATGTAATTAATCCTTGAATTTAAATCACATACTCATCCGTGCATTCCTTTGTTTTATAGCCATTTCCCATTCATGTGGGGCATTGTAAGTATTAAACGATTGGTGACTGGGAAATGGTGGGAAGAAAGTGGAGGGAAAGTGAGCCTTTTTTGCTTGGAAAAGAGCAAGTGTCCCTCATTAGGGGTGGAAAGAATAGTGAATGTGCTTATATCGAGAAAACACTTCTCTTGTTGTTAAATGGGTTAGATAGAAAGAAAGCCTCGCACCATCGTCGCTCGTTCACTCGGCTTGGCTTCGGCATCAGCTACAGATTCAGATTCGAATTCAGATTTGGTCAAAGATTGATTGATTAATTAATCTTTTTTGATAAATTTCTTTCAATTATTTAATTAATTAATAAAATTAATTAACAAAAGCTTAACCCAAAATAACCCAGGACCCATGACCTGGTATGTTTCTTTCCTGATTATTTTAAATCCTTTCACCCAGAATATATTAAATTGGAAACATTCCCACCTGTTCCAACAACCATGGCTATTTCTGAAAGGTTGCAAACCTTTTCAGAAATGGTGATGCAAAATGGATATAAATATGTCTTGAACCCAAAATCTTGCCTTACAAAATCCACTAAGGGTTTGATGGTGCCAGACACCGCTGTCAAGCAAGCCAACCATTATACTTAATTAAATTCTCGTTTCAATACTTGTGAAAACTATGATTTTCCTTCAATTTGGCTAGTAAAAGACAATCTTTACAAAATAAAGAAAACAATGTTTAGAAGTTAATATGGAATACCCCACAATCATCCCAATACCGATGTCACAAGTGCATGAGTAATTTCTAGGAAACAATGTAATACAACAACTGCCCGGAATACAAATTGGACGAAAAAGAATGTAACGCCCCGGATTTCCCACCTTCAGGAGTCATGATGGCGCCTACTATTAGGAGCTAGGCAAGCCAACCATTTATTCCCTCTTTTAGAAAAGATCAACAATTTTATAAAATGAAACATGTAATAACATAAGCGGAAGTCTCAAATGTAAATAACTGGAAAAAAATGCAGAAGTTCCAATACAAAACTCTACCCAAGATTGGTTTCGCAACACTCACGAACTTCTAAGATTTACTAAATACAATGGACTGAAAGAAATCATAATCTGTTTGTTTCAGTACAAGGATAACAAACTAAAATAATGGTAGAGGAGACTCCGGGCCCGCGGATGTCAGCAAGGGTACCTCGGTGTCTCTAGACTGAAGGTCTACTCCCAATCTACTGCTGCTGTCCAAAAGCTGTTCCAATACCATGATCTGTGCAAAAGGGCATAGAAATGTAGCATCAGCACAAACGACCCCATGTGCTGGTAAGTGTCTAGCCAAACCCCGGCAAAGTAGTGACGAGGCTAGACTGGACATCACATAAACCCGTGCAGACATATATATATGTACGAGTACAACGGGAAAATAGCAAGAAAATAACAATTTAAACTGGGGAGTGGAGCATGCTTCAGGGGCAACAGTTAGAAACAAACATCAAGAATAATGGTAAGTACATCTAGAATTTAACTTCTAACAATAATGAATAGACAAGACAACTTTCATATTCAACTCATCTCGTTGCAGGCGTGCAACCCGATCCCATTTCTCAATATCTCGTGGTAGGCGTACCACCTGCTCCCATTTTAGTATATATCATACATGGTAGGCGTACCACTCGCTCCCTTTTCTATATATCATGTGGTAGGCGTACCACTCACTCCCATTTCATATAACTTGTGGTAGGCGTACCACCCGTTCCCAATTCATATCACTTGTAGTAGGCGTACCAACCGCTACCAATTCATATCACTTGTGGTAGGCGTACCACCCGCTCCCAATTCATTACAACACAAGATCACAAGGAAATCCCAACAAGGGAATGAGGTAATATAATAAACTTCCCTGCAAGGGATCAGGACAACATAGTAAGTTTCTGGGCAAGGGATCAAAAGAACAAATCAACTATCCCGACAAGGGAGATTCCAGCTATAACCAAACTTATTCAATTTCTACTTAACACAAATAATACCAATGCTCAGTCATAACAATTACTTGCTCGGTTTTAAAGATCTTCAGCCAAGACTTCATAAGTACCATTTAAGAGGGCCATTGGTTTAATGTATAGATACTCGTCACCATGCCTATACATCGTACTCGATCAATTAGCAAGTAACACAACAAGACTCACTCCTATTCCATCAAGCTAGGGTTAAACCAAACACTTATCTCAAACTTCAACGGATAACTCAATTCTCAACAATTGCTATCCCTCTCGAATTCGGCTCCAACTCGACCAAATCTATGCAATAAGGACTTCATGTTATCAATATGTGCTAAATAAATCAAACCCAATGACTAATTATAGCTTTTTCATCACTTTACCCAAAAGGACAAAAATGCCCCTAGGGCCACATGGTCAAAACCTGAGGTTCAAACCAAAACCCGATTTACCATTCCCCCATGAACTCAAATATATAAGTTATTTTAGAATCGGACCTCGAATTGAGGTCCAACACCCCCAATTTTAGAAAACCTAGTTCTACCCTAAATTCCCAAATTTTGCCCATTGAAATCTTTGTTTTGAAGTTGAAATGATGTTTAAAGATGTTAAGGAGTAAAGAAAATAAGTTAGAAATCACTTACTAATCGTTTTGAAGAAGAAGAATCGTTTGAAAAATCGCCTCTAGTGTTTTGGGTTTTGAAAAAGTGAAAAATGACTGAAATCCCGACCCTTTTATACCCTACTGGAGGCTTAGCACGGACCGCGCAAAAGTGCACCGTGGCCGCGCTGAGGGACTGGAAAAATATGACCCTCTCTGAACCCACCCAGCACGGACCGCACTGATTAGTCACGAGGCCGCGCTGGTCGACTTGAACCAATGGCCCTCTGAACCTAGCCACGCGGACCATGCAAGAATGTACCGCGCCCGCGCGACTTCCAGTGCGGAATCGACCGCGGGCGCGCTGGGGGCCTGCAACTCCCTAAACCTCTAACCATCTAATATTTCTAGCCTAAGACCTCCCGGGACCTACTCAAAACTCGCTCGAGCCCTCGGGGCTCCAAACCGAACATAGATATAAACTAAAAAACATACTACGGACTCATCCGTGCGATCAAATCGCCCAAACAACATCATAAATCATCAAATTAGGCCTCAAGACCCATGATTTCCTTCCAATTACCATAAAATATCAAGTTTAGAGTTTTAGTCCAAAACACGTCAAACGATGTCCAAATTTAACCAAACTTTACATAAAGTACTTAAACCATATATGAGGCTTGTACCAGGCGTTGGAACCAAAATACGAGCCCGATACCATAGTCTTTTAATCAAATTTAATTTCCAATTTCCTTAATAATTTAAAAAACAATTTCACAGAAAAATTTATTTCTCGGGCTCTAGACCTCAGAATTCGACTGCGGGCATATGCCCGAGTCCCATATTTTTCTACGGACCCTCCGGGACAGTTAAATCACGGGTCTGGGTTCGTTTACCAAAAATGTTGATTGAAGTCAAATATATCCATATTAATATCAAAATTTATCATTTTTCACGTAAAATTCATATTTAAGCTTTCTGGCTACGTGTCTGGACTACATACGCAAATCGAGGCAACCCCAAATGAGGTCTTCGAGATCTCAAAAGCACAGAAAGAGTAGGGAAATAAGTGATGACCCCTTTGGGTCGTCACATTCTCCACTTCTAAAATAACCGTTCGTCCTCTAACAGACAAAAGAAAGAAGTACCTGAGTCGGGAAATAGATGAGGATAACGGCTCCGCATATCATACTCGGACTCCCAGGTCGATGCCTCAGGAGGCTGACCTCTCCACTGAACACAAACAGAAGGAAAACTCTTGGACCTTAACTGATGAACCTGCCCGTCTAGAATGGCTACCGGCTCCTCCTCATAGGACAAGTCCTTGTCCAACTGGACAGTGCTAAAATCTAACACGTTGGATGGATCACCGTGATACCTATGAAGCATGGATACATGAAAAACTACATGCACGGCTGATAAGCTAGGCGGCAATGCGAGTCTATAAGCCACATCTCCCACTCGATCAAGAATCTCAAACGGGACAATGAACCTAGGGCTAAGCTTGCCCTTCTTCCCAAATCTCATCACGCCCTTCATAGGCGACGCACAAAGAAATACCCGCTCACCAACCATGAAAGCTACGTCTCGAACCTTACGATCTGCATAGCTCTTTCACCTAGACTGAGCTGAACGAAGTCTATCTTGAATGATCTTGACCTTGTCCAAGGCCTCTTGAACCAAACCTATACCTATTAACCGAGCCTCTCCCGGCTCAAACCATCCAATCGGAGACCAATATTGCCTACCATATAAAGCCTCATAAGGAGCCATCTGGATGCTCGACTGGTAGCTGTTGTTGTAGGCAAACTCTGCTAAAGGCAAGAACTGATCCCACGAACCTCCAAAGTTGATAACACAAGCCTAGAGCATATCCTCCAAAATCTAAATAGTCCTCTTAGACTGACCGTCCGTCTGGGGATGAAATGCCGTGCTCAAGTCCACCCGCATGCCCAACTCTCGCTGAACTGCTCTCCAAAAATGTAAGGTAAACTGCGTACCCCGATCCAAAATAATAGACACAGGCACACCATGGAGGTGAACAATCTCCCAAATATAGATCTCAGCTAGTCTCTCAGAAGAATATGAGACTGCCACAGGAATGAAATGTGCTGACTTGGTTAGCCTATCAACAATAACCCATATCGCATCAAACTTCTTTCGAGTCAACGGAAGTCAAGTAACAAAATCCATGGTAATCCGCTCCCATTTCCACTCGGGAAACTCAATCTTATGATGTAAACCACCAGGCCTCTGATGCTCGTACTTAACCTGCTGACAATTCAAACAACGAGCTATGTATGCCACGATATCCTTCTTCATCCTACGCCACCGATAATGCTGCCGCAAGTCCTGATACATCTTCGCGGTGCCCGGGTGAATAGAGTACCTAGAGCTATGGGCCTCCGCTAAAATCAACTCTCGAAGCCCATCCACATTGGGCACACACACTCACCCATGCAATCTCAAAACTGCATCCGCATCTAAGGTAACCTGCTTGGCACCTCCTTGCTGTACCATGTCTCTAAGGACACACAAATGGGGATCATCAAACTGCCGATCACGGATATGCTCCAATAATGAAGAATAGGCGACCGTGCAAGCTAACACGTGACTGGGCTCATAAACATTCAGTCTCACAAACTGATTGGCTAGGGCTTGTACATCCAAAACAAACGGCCTCTAACTGTATGGAATATAAGCAAGACTGCCCATGCTGGCCGACTTCCTACTCAAAGCATCGGCCACTAAATTGGCCTTCCCCGGATAATACAAAATAGTGACATCGTAATCCTTCAACAACTCTAGCCACCTCCTTTGCCTCAAATTCAACTCCTTCTGCTTGAACAAGTACTGAAGACTCTTGTGGTATGTGAAAACCTCAGATGCCACGCCATACAATTAGTGCCTCCAAATTTTAAGGCGTGAACAATGACTGCCAACTCCAAGTCATGCACTGGATAGTTCTTCTCATGAATCTTTAGCTGCCTCGAAGCGTAGGCTATAACCTTGCCATCCTGCATCAATACTATGCCAAGTCCAATACAGGAAGCATCATAATAAACGGTATAAGGCCCAGATCCTGTGGGCAAAACCAACACCGGTGTCGTAGTCAGAGCTGTCTTGAGCTTCTGAAAGCTCATCTGACACTCGTCTGACCATCTGAACTGGGCACCCTTCTGGGTCAATCTGGTCATCGGGGCTGCAATAGATGAAAACCCATCCACAAACCAACGGTAGTAGCCTGCCAACCCCAAGAAACTCCGAATCTCTATCGCTGAGGCTGGTCTATACCAGTTCTTGACTGCCTCTATCTTCTTCGAGTCCACCTGAATACCCTCAGATGAAACAACGTGATCCAGAAATGCTACCGAACTCTACCAGAACTCACACTTGGAGAACTTGGCATACAACTGACTATCCCTCAGAGTCTGAAGAACCACTCTAAGGTGATGCTCATGCTCTTCCCGACTGCGGAAGTACACCAAAATATCATCAATAAATAATATCACAAACATGTCCAAATATGGCTTGAATACTCGATTTATCAACTCCATGAATGCTGTGGGGGCATTGGTCAACCCAAACGACATAACCAAGAACTCGTAATGCCCATACCGAGTACGGAAAGCTGTCTTAGGGACATCGGATGCCCCAATCCTCAACTGGTGGTAGCCAGATCTCAAGTCAATCTTGGAGAACACCCTGGCACCCTGAAGCTGGTCAAACAAATCATCAATCCTCGGAAGTGGATACTTATTCTTAATCGTTACCTTGTTCAATCGTCGGTAATCTATACACTTCCACATCGCCCCATCCTTCTTCTTCACGAATAACACTGGCGCGCCCTAAGGCAAAACACTGGGTCTAATGAAACCCTTATCTAACATATATTGCAATTGGTCCTTTAACTCCTTCAGCTCCGGCGGGGCCATGCGATATGGCGGGATAGAAATGGGCTGAGTGCCCGGAGCCAAATCAATACAGAAATCAATGTCCCTGTCGGGTGGCATACCCGGCAAGTATGAAAGGAAAACATCTGGGAACTCCCGAACAATAGGCACAGAATCTGTAGGAGGAACCTCAGCACTGGAATCACGAACATAGGCCGAATAGGCAAGACACCCCTTCTCGACCATACGTCGAGCCTTCACATACGAAATGACCCTACGGGTAGAATGACTTGGAGTTCCTCTCCACTCTAAGCGAGGCATACTTGGCAAAGCTAAAGTCACCGTCTTGGCATGGCAGTCCAAGATAGCGTGATAGGGTGATAACCAATCTATACCAAGAATGATATCAAAGTCAAACATATCTAAGAGCAACAAGTCTACGCGGGTCTCAAGACCCCCAATCACTACAACACATGAACGATGGACGCGGTCGACCACGATAGAGTCACCCACCGGCGTAGACACATACACAGGAATACCCAAACCATCACTAGACATGACCAAACATGGTGCAAAATAAGATGAAACATATAAATATGTAGACCCTGGATCAAATAGAACCGAAGCATATCGATCACAAACTAGAACCGCACCTGTAATGACTGCATCTTAGGTCTCAGCCTCGGGCCTAGTCTGAAGAGCATAACAACAGGGCTAGCCCCCATTACCCTGAGCTGTGTCCCTAGATCGATCTGGTGCTAGCTGACCTCCGCCCCTGGCGGTCTTAGATCCACCTATATGACCTCTGCCCACACCTCTAGTACCTTTACCCCTGGCTCTAGCTGGCTGGGAGGCCTGTGGAACATCTGGTGCCTAAATTATATGACGGGGACCCTGCTGCTGAGAACTGCTCGAAGCTCGAGGGAAATACCTAGCAATGTGCCTCGTGTAGCCACAAGTGAAACAAGCCCTCGGTGGACGGCCCTGGAAACTCTAATACGGCTGCGCACTGATAGGAGCTGACGGTGCACTAAATGGCTGCTGATCAGAATGATGCCCACGGAAACCACGATCACCGGGGGCACCTTGAGAAACCTGGAGGGCTGACTGGAAGGGCCTAGAAGGCTGACCCCTATTATAAGAATCCCTACCTCCGGATGACGCACCGCTGAATCGACCTGTGTGATCGGGTCTCTTGTCTGCTCTATAACCACCCTCTTGTAGCAATACCATCTCGATCCTCCAGGCCACGTTGGCCGTCTCCTGAAAAGTAATACCACTCCCCGGCTCTCTGTCCATCTGGAGACAAATAGGCTGGATCAAACCATCAATAAATCTCCTCACCCTTTCCCTCTCAGTGGGGAGTATAACAAGAGCATGGCGAGCTAGATCGATAAACCTGGACTCATACCGAGTGACCATCATAGAACCCTGCTGGAGGCACTCAAACTGCCTTTGATATGCATCCCGCTGAGTAACGGGGACAAACTTCTCCAGGAACAACTCTGAAAACTGGTCCCAAGTCAAAGACGGCGACCCTGCTGGTCTAGCTAAACAGAAATCTCTCCACCAAGTCTTGGTAGATCCAGATAGGCAAAATGCAGCAAAATCAACTCCATTGGACTCCACAATGCCCATGTTCCAAAGAACCTCGTGGCAGCTATATAAGAAATCATGGGGGTCCTCAGAGCTTGGTGAACCTGTCCAGCCTCCACAAAGCATCTGTGGACATAGCTGCGCCATCACCGGTCTGAGTAACTACCCCCGACTGAACTACCATAGTTGGCTGAACCACTGGAATCCAACCCTGGGGAACTACCTGCTCCGGAGTACGGGTAGCAGGAGTCTGGGCTCCTCTTCCAGCCTGAGAAGTGGCTGGTGCTACAGTAAGCAATCTTGCTCAGGTGACACTTTCCATGAGGCCCATCAGCCGGACCAAAGTGACCTAAAGAACTGGGGTAGCAATAAACCCCTCTAGGACCTGAGCTGGGCCCACCAGAACTGCTGCGGCTAGGGCCGGAACCTCCTCGTCAATGTCAACCTGAGGATCCGCCATTGCTGCTGCTGCTCGGGGCTGAGCTCTACCCCTACCTTGGCCTCTAGCACGGCCTCATCCTCTGCCCCTAGCAGGAGCTGCCTGGGGCTCGGACTGCTGATTAGTAGATGAGGAAGCACGTGTTCTCGCCATCTGCAAGAAAATAGAGTAGAAGTACAATTTGCATTGAGAAACCAAACCGCACGACAAAGAAGAACAAATGAGAGATTTTTCCTAACTTGGTAGCCTCTGGGGGATAAGTATAGGCGTCTCCGTACCGATCCCTCAGACTCTACTAAGTTTTGAGTCGCGAGACCTATGTAACCTAGAGCTTTGATACCAACTTGTCACGACCTGGATTTCCCACCTTCGAGAGTCGTGATGGCGCCTACTATTAGGAGCTAGGCAAGACAACCATTTATTACCTCTTTTAGCAAACATCAACAATTTTATAAAACGAAGCATATAATAACATAAGTGGAAATCTCAAATGTAAATAACTGGAAAGAAACGCGGAAGTTCCAATACAAAACTCTACCCAAGATTGGTTTCGCAAAACTCACGAACTTCTAAGATTTACTAAATACAATGGACTTGAAGAAATCATAATCTGTTTGTTTCAGTACAAGGATAACAAATTGAAATAAAGATAGAGGAGACTCCAAGCCCGCGGACGTCAGCAAGGCTACCTTGGTGTATCTGGACTGAAGGTCTACTCCTAATCTACTGCTGCTGTCCAAAAGCTGCCCCAATACCGTGATCTGTGCAAAAGGGCGCAATAGTGTAGCATCAGCACAACCAACCCCATGTGCTGGTAAGTGCCAAGCCTAACCCCGACAAAGTAGTGACGAGGCCAGACTGGACATCACATAAACCTGTGCAGACATATATATATATATAAGTTATTTTGGAATCGGACCACGAATTGAGGTCAAAACCTGAGGTTCGAACCAAAACCCGATTGCCCATTCCCCCATGAACTCAAATATATAAGTTATTTTGGAATCGGACCTCGAATTGAGATCCAACACCCCAATTTTAAAAAACCTAGTTCTACCCTAAATACCCAAATTTTCCCCATTGAAATCTTTGTTTTGAAGTTGAAATTATGTTTAAAGATATTAAGGAGTAAAGAAAAAAAGTTAGAAATCACTTACCAATCATTTTGAAGAAGAAGAATCGTTTGGAAAATCGCCTCCGGTGTTTTGAGTTTTGAAAAAGTGAAAAATGACTGAAAATCCCGACCCTTTTATACCCTACAGGAGGCTCAGCGCGGACAGTGCAAAAGTGCACCGCGTTCGCATTGAGGGACTAGAAAAAAAATGACCCTCTCTGAACCCACCCAGCGCGGACCGCACTAATTAGTCACGCGGTCGCGCTGGTCTACTTGAACCAATGGCCCTCTGAACCTAGCCACGCGGACCGTCATGAATGCACCGCGGTCGCGCGGCTTCCAGCGCTGACCGCGCGAAATCGACCGCGGGCGCGCTCGGGGCCTGCAACTCCCTAAACCTGCAACCATCTGATATTTCTAGCCTAAGACCTCCCGGGACCTACGCAAAACTCGCCCGAGCCCTCGAGACTCCAAACCGAACATACATATAAACTCAAAAACATACTGCGGACTCATCCGTGCAATCAAATCACCCAAACAACATCATAAATCATCAAATTAGGCCTCAAGACCCATGATTTCCTTCCAATTTCCATAAAACATCAAGTTTAGAGTTTTTAGTCCAAAACACGTCAAACGACGTCCAAATTCAACAAAACTTTACAGAAAGTACTTAAACCTTATAAGAGGTTTGTACCGAGAGTCGGAACCAAAATACGAGCCCGATACCATAGTCTTTTAATAAAATTTCATTTCCAATTTCCTTAATAATTTAAAAAAAAACAATTTCACAGAAAAATTTATTTCTAGGGCTCTAGACCTCGGAATTCGACTCCGGGCATATGCCCAAGTCCCATATTTTTCTACGCACCCTCCAGGACTGTCAAATCACGGGTTTGGGTCCGTTTACAAAAAATATTGACCGAAGTCATATATATCCATATTAATATCAAAATTTATCATATTTCACAAAGAATTCATATTTAAGCTTTCCGGCTATGCGTTCGGACTATGCACGCAAATTGAGGCAACCCCAAATGAGGTCTTCGAGACCTCGGAAGCACAGAAAGAGTAGGGAAACAAGTGATGGCCCCTTTGGGTCGCCACAAAGAAAATACAGTACAATACTCTAAAGGAGACTCTGCTGGCTGCAAGTCGTCTCGAGAGGTAAAACCCACTTAAGTCTCCGTATCAACCATGCCATTGCGCCCAACTAGGCCATTAGACACACATGTTCCTGTGCAACAAAAATGCACAGCAAGTGAAGTATGAGTACAAAAATAACGTATACCCAGTAAGTATCCCATCTAACCTCGAAGAATAGATACGAGTGGTCAACTTCAACACTTACTAGTGGTCCAATAATAATATATTAATAATAAGAATAATCATGGATTTATTAAAAATGGCAGTAAACTCAAGTAAGTTAAGAAACAAGTAAATATTCCTTTTTTTATATATAGAAGTCTCCAAATTCATAATCCATTATTTATCAATTCATCTCAGACTGGGGATGTATTATCAATTTGTAAATCTCAAGCAAGCATTACAAGCATACGCAAATCATGCCGAAGTCGTACGACCCGATCCAATAAATATTTAAACTGTGCACTGCAAGAGGGTCGAATGGCGCGAACCATAGATGCATCTATTATACCGCTCACAAATCATATGTGCGACGCAGTCAAATATAAATAATAGAGTTAGCGCGCTCGCAAATCATACGTACCACACAGGTACTCATAGATACACACATTCAAATAGTCAATTAATAATTCATCAAGAAACATTTATCCAAGGAAAAGTCAATTCTCTTTTAGCGATTTGAGAAAAGGAGGTTTAACCCTATTTTAGAAATTCTTTTACTAATTTGATATTATTTAGGCAATTTCAGTTGTCAATAAAACTGCAAATATTTCAGGTATAGCATGCTTTTGGGTCCTATACAACCGGGCTTAAACATAATAGTAGTTAGGCACGAACTCTCGTGACCTTGTGTATACGTAGCTCCCACAAATAGGAGCACATAACCAACTATTTCATCTATGGGGACAATTCCCTCTTACAAGGTTAGAAGGCAAACTTACCTCGCTCCGAAGTCCAATAACCGGCTTCCAAGCCCCTTCCGACAACTCAAACCGATGCCCCAATACACTAAAACTGACCAAATAATGGAAAACCAATGAAAATACACCATAATACTCATAATAATTTAATTTATATAAAAGTCCAAATTCGTTCGAAAAGTTGACAAAATCTCCCTCGGGATCACGTGCCCGGATTCCAAAATTTTTTGAAGATAAAGTTTACACCTAGCCTCACGAAATCAAATATATAATTGGTTCTCAATTTCATGTCCAAAATCATGGTCAAAATCCAAGAATACAAATTTCCTAGGTTTTCTTCAAAATACCAAAATTTCTACTAATTTACATGATTTTTCATGTTAAAATCTAGATATAATCCAAGTAATTAAATTGCAATAGGTGGGAATCACTTACCTTGACATGGATGACGAAAATGGAGCTCCAAAATCTCTCCTAGGTCGGCTCCCAAGGAGGAAATGGAGGAAATGAGCCAAACCCATTTCTTTAAACATATACATTTGCGAGACGACACTTTTTTGCATTCGCGAGACACCCATCGCGTTCGCAAAGAAGAAAATTCCCAAAAACCATTTTCCAAACTCTTCTCAGACAACTTCTAGTATAATGTTCATAACTTTCTTTACAAAACTACAAACAATAAATGGTTTAACTTTACGGAAACTAGACACCAATATATACAACTTTCATCTTTTGGTCATCTCCCAATTCCTTACATATTTCGAGATATAAGCCCCCAACATCAGCCTTGTACAACACAAATTTCTTCTTCATCTTCCAGGACAACTTATAGTTTACTAGACATAACGTTTTGTAAAGAAATCCAAATGATAAATGGTTTACTTTTTGGAAAACTAGACATAAAGAGCCACAACTTTCTTTTTTGGATCATCTCCAAATTCCTTATAGATTGTGAGATATGAGACTCCAAATTCAGATCTACACAATAGAGATTTTCTTCTTCGGGAACGTGAAAAACAAAATCCCTGAAGTCTAATCCTCTATGCGAACACGAGAGTATCCATGCGAATGCAAAGAACAACTTCAGACACTAGCAACGGCTATAGCAAAACAGCCTAAAATAATCCGAAACCACCTGAACACATCTGAAGCCCCCCGGGCCTCATCCTATCACACAAACTAGTCCCATAATATAACACGGACCTGCTCGAGGCATCAAATGACATCACACAACATCGAGATCATGAATCGCACCCAAATTCAAGCTTAATAAACTTTGTAACATCAAACTTCTACATTCTATGTCGAAACCTATCAAATCACGTTCGATTGATCAAATTTTGCATACAAGTAACATTCGACATTACGGACATACTCCAACTTTCGGAATTTGATTCCGACCCCGATATCAAAAAGTTCATTTTCAGTCAAACTCCTCGAAATCCTTCAAATTTCTATCTTTAGCTAAGCGAGACCACAATGACCCAAGGACCTTCGAATTCACTTCTGATTGCGCTCCCAACACCAGAATCACCACGCAGAGTTATTCCTAGACTTGGAATCCCAAACGAACATTGATAACACTGAAATTCACTTCAACCCAAACTTATGAAATTCTTCCAAAAATGCTAACTTCCACAAGGTGCCAAAACGTTCCTGGATCTTCCAAAACCCGTTCCAGAATATGCCCAGTCAGAAATCATCATACGAACCTACTGGAACCTTCAAATCCCAAATCCGAGGTCATTTACTCAAAAATTAAATCTTAGTCAATTCTTTCAACTTAAACATACGTCGTCCTCGAACGTGCTAAGAACTATGCTGGAGTTGTCCGAAATTACTGTTTAACACCTCGTGCACCTAGAAGTTCTTCTAAAACCCAGTTGAGTACATTAGCTCGATCAATTCTGAAGATATTCCCTTTTGTTCAAGCAATAAGCTTAGAGCCCAATTCCAACATCCGAAATTCTCTACTAGGCTTGCTTCTAATATATGAACACCGTATCAATCACTACACGAGGTACTAGAACATGACTACATGCCTTTGCTAAATTCTCACCATGTATCACATTATTCACAGAAACATAATAACATTCTCTGATCATAATAACCAACATTCCACAAATTTGATGCTCGCAACGCACCTCATGATATATATAAGCCTTGTTCCAACTCTCGAATACTGCCATGACATAAGAGATGTGTAAAAATTTATAACCAACTACCAATTCAACAAATCATTGAGTCTATACTTCTGACAAGAACTATTACCTCCTTCTGAACCAAATAATGATCTTTGCTCTTTAATATACTTCATATAATCTGATTGCACTAATCCCAGATCCAATAATCTCGTCTCACCCAGTATGAACTGCTCAGGCAATAAGCCACCCCGATCATGATCAAAAGTTTCATATGATACCGTTACATGTAATAGGCTACAAGCTCGAATGCGATACATAAGGAAAACGAACTTAGGAAGGGATTACTCAACTCACATGACTAACTTTCCTCAGAAAATGGGAAACAAAACACACAAAAATAGGTATGGGGAACTGTACTCAACATCATACTGTTGCGTCGTGCAACCCGATCCAAACAACATACCCATGGCGGCGTGCCACCTAATCCAAACATAAAATTCACATAAGGAGATACACACCGAGATAAATTGCTCATTACAACAAAATACCTAATATATGTCACAAGCACGCTAAGTGTATAATACCATGCATGGGGAGACATATAGCTCCATGAGCTAACAAACTCAAGCACAACTAAGGTGTGATATATGTTCTGAAACTAAAGAGCCATCCTGCTCACATAACACCATCACTTGCAGATCCTCAACACATAAGAAAATTATTAAACCGTTCACAACTCACACGACACAATATAGCATTACATGAAATAGCCGATGACGAAATAATATCCAACGTCCGAATACTTCTCCATAAGGATCGCTAAGCTGAAATGAACACATTTGGCTTGATATAGAGCTCATATTCATACTTAAACCCATTCACATACCACAAGTCGATTCTGAATGTACTGAAATAGGTCCATAATCATTATTGGGTCCACAATTACACCCTTTCCCCATAACACACTGTTTATCGTGAAAATAGTTTTGAAAATTAAATTTGTTGATGGGACTCTAAAAATACGTGATCTGTTTTTATGCTAGTTGTTAAGAAGTTGATGCTAGGTGCATGAAGTCTAAGGATGAAATGCGAGCTAAAATAGAGTTATAATTAAACCGATGAGATAGACAATCCGGGCCTCGAACTGACTGATACGGGGCCTCGAGGCTAATTCCTGGGCTCGGGCTCGAGCTATTAGGGATAATCGAAGAAGGGCTAACAGTTACAAAATAATTGTGGGAGGCCCTCTATGGCCAATGATAAGCAATAAATGAAAAACAAGTATAAGGTAATAAATAGGAGTAATAATACCGAGAGAGTATGTTAGAGAGAAAAGAGAGAGTTCTTGTATATTTCATGTAGAATAGTTGGAGTGAAGAAAAAGGCAGCCCTTACAAGGTATCCATGACCCCCTTTATATAAAAGGGAAATCCTAACATAGTACAAAAGCATTAATTAAAAAGATAGGGGGATGGGACAACTAGATGACACCAGGCTCTGCCAGTGCTATCTGCATGCCTTGGGAACTCTCTATCCCCAGCACGTCATTAGGTCATGCGTTAGTGGACTTCGAGGGAGGTAAATCAACCGCAACCTCGCACCCTCGAGCTCTCAAGATGATTTCCTAAAACACCTTAATGACGAGAAATTGGGCCCTCTGATTTTTCCGTATACAGACAGTCTCCGCATTTCCTAGAACAAAGTGATAGGAAACAATTTTGAGCCACCGTTCCAAGGGAATCATTGCCATGATATCAACCTCTAAGAGCATTAAATGCCATGCCCCAAAAATCCGTGCAAGGGTCACTATCAAATGCGATTATCAAGGAACCCACAAACCTCTATTGGCTCGTCCTTTCCACTGCCCAAGTGGCTCCTATAAATATATCGACTATTTGATAAGCCTTATTTTCATAGCATCTTCAAATTCACAAACCCATATTCTTTTACACCTTATGGCTTGCTTTTTGAGAGAAAATTTTACCATCGTTATGGCTAGGATTTCCAGAATGGTTCCTTAGCAAAACGAAGTTGCATCTTCATCTCGGTCGTCTAAGGAGAAAGCCAAAGCGATACACAACTTGGAACAGTGCACTCCCTCCAAGCTTGATATATGAAAAGGCTTTACCATCGATGCCACTTCATCCACACCGGGCCGTTGTGAACATGTGTCCTGATACATTAGTTTCATGATCGACATAGGAATGGTGAGGACAGACTGTCGATGGAAGTAGGCAGTACTCACTTTACTCCCTGCACCTCACGTGCAGTTGTAGGTACAGTTCACCCGGTAGCGGGTTAGTAGCGGATTGAAGGTGTTGCTATCGTAGCTAAGCAAGGTGACCGCCGCCGTTCGCGGCACCGAGATCCTTCTTCTTCTTGTTTTCCAGATTTTACTCTATGTATTATATATTCTAAAATTGTAATAAAGATCCTCCTAGATGCTCGTGACTTGTGACACCCCGGTCGGGCTGTATTGGGTTGTATTTATATTGATTAGTATCATTAATCCATATTCGAACTGTTATATAATTGATTAACTGCTTTAAGTGGTGTTCTGAATTGGTCTGGCTGGCCTTGTCTTCACGAGAGGCGCCATCACGACCGGGTTTGGGAATTGGGTCGTGACAGCTGGCAACAATGGCTCTTATGCCTTGGGCCGAAGCGACCTTTTATATGTATGTCCCTAAGGCTTGTTAGACTGGCGACAATGGCTCTTATGCTTTGCCCTTGGGCATTTTTATTTTAACTATTTTGGGTTCAGTCTCCGAGTCGGTTTACGACTTAAGCTCAATTGACCCTCAAGTTTTAACATAAGTTGGAGATAATGGCTCTTATGCATTGGGCTGATGCGGCTTTTTATGTAAGCTGGCGACAATGGCTCTTACACTTTGGGTCGAAGTGACCTTTTAATATAGGCTTTATTTTCCTCTCGTTAAGGGCTTTTGAAATGATTTTTCCTGACCCGAAATCGGTTCAAGAAGAACCTCAATTTCAAGTCATTTTCGGCGATGTTCAAGCACCTCGGAAGGTTTGGCTCATAGGATGAGTGTCACACCTCTTTTTTACATGGCTTTTACTACACCCCGTGAAGGATATAAAAAGAAAAGAGTTTTTCCAATTAAAGGACGGTCGGAACGGGATTAGTTATTTAGAAATTTTAGAGTTGCCACTTGAGAATATAATGGTGTCTCAAGTTACCGAATTAATCCCGAACCGAGGAAAGTTTGACTCTGTTACAGTCTGCGAACTAGAAATCCTAGGTAAGGAATTCTGTTAATCCGGGAGAAGGTGTTAGGCACTCCCGAATTCCGTGGTTCTAGCACGGTCGCTCA